>JAQIXJ010001824.1:0-18464 GCA_034700185.1 Phthiracarus laevigatus | reverse complement strand
TGTTATTCTCATTAATTTTAAAAAATAAAGATTTTAAATTATGGGTCGCAGAAGAAATTTGTTCGAAAGTTTGGGTCGTGTAAAGAAAAAGTTTGAAAACCACTGACATATACAACGTTTTTATAATAAAGCTTTCTGTGCTTCACTTTTGTGATGCTAAAACAAAATATTATGTCCTCATTAATTTCGCAATTCATTCATTAGAATTTAGTGTTATTTATGTGTGCAAATTTTTGAAATGATCTCAGACTCAATGCACTAAGTATAAAATATTGGCCGAAAAAAATGCATACAATTAATCAAAATAACAAGAATATTAATATCAAGGCGTAAAATGGTATTTTTACTGTAATTATACCAGTATTCGCTAAATTCTTCTTCGAATCAGTCATTTATTTGTTCGCTTCTATATGTATAAGAGTCTACATAATTATATGGAGAATAAATTAATTTTTTAATTAAAATTTAACAATGATGAAACTTAAATTCTAATAAGGGATCATTAAAATTAAACTGATTTCAATTTTTGTTTAACTCGGGAAGTTTACTAGAATTTTTTAGCTCAACTTTTTTACAAAAAAATATCTTATGAATTCGGCTGTCCGTCTGTCAGTCCACGCGTCCGCAGTTTTAAAATTACAGGATAGGACATTACGTTATGATGGGCTAAAACATTATTGAAATAGTATGTTTTAACCTAACGACCTAAGAAAATTGAGCTCTCTATGAATGTGCCTTTCTTGTTACTTTTTTCAATAAATAATTTCATATGACATCGATTACTGGTATAATTTCATATATAACTAATATCTGTTTTAAATCGTCATCGCGCATAACATTAATGATAATTAATATTATTATATGGATAAATGAAAATTTGCTAAAAGATTTAAAATTATGCATCGCAACACATCTCACAACAGACTTGAAAAAGACAGAGATTAGTCGTCTATAGTGGTCTAAACTTAAAGTTTATTTTAATACTGTCAACAAAAATTCAAATAAGAATGAATTATAAAAGATTTAGTTTTACTTGTCGATTCATTATAATGAGTTTAGTTTAACATTGATTTCTTTCTTTTTTAAATGATTTGAAATTAATTTTTTAAAGTATTTTTTATTAAAAAACAAAAACAATGTCATTGAAATAAAAAAAGTTTTTCATCTTTAAGAAATTGTCGTAAAAACTGTTTTTATATATTCACATTTATTGTAGTTCGTTAAATTTTATCGTTTATTGGATTATTTAGATCTTGTGAAAATGCAGAAAACTATTTTTCAGTTAAACTGCTGTATACTTTATTATAAATTGTTTTTATTTTATAAAGTACTTGAGTCTATAAAATTATGTAAAATAATTGATTTTGTAGAATAAATGAAAGCTTTTAGTAATGAATAATTGGCGATATTAAACGATCAAAATTTAAATAGATTATTCACTAAGGTTTTTGAATTTTTTCTTACGACATCACTTATGCTAACGACTTTAGATATTTTTATAATGTAGATGCAATAAACTTAGAATATTTAATTTATATATGCTTATGCAAAGCTTCTTAAATTATATAAATATTTAGCTAAGATATAATACTATTAAATCAAAAGTTGTTAAACTTTTAATTAAATTTATGATTGAAATTAACAAATGTCATAAGCTTTTCAAAAGTGAGAAATTCTTGGAACAGATTCCAAGGTATCGAGAGTTACAAAAGCTCTCGCAAGCCTTAGAGCTATAATAGTAAATTTTTACGATAACTTTTAAGATATTTTATCCCAAAAAATTATCTGATAAGTTTACTATCATGCTTAAAATTTTTCATATAGATATAGTAAAGAGAACAAACTTTTTTATTATTACAAAGCTATTTAGCATTCTATGAATATTAGAAAATTTTAAAACCATTGATGCGATATAGTGTTTAGATAATTAATAAATTTTTTGCCTTAAAGTGGTTTTAATAAGTAAAACCTTGGAATTTTTAAATGCACAGTAGAATTTCATTTCTTTCAAGTTTATTCAAAATAAATATTATACACAATGAGGAAAGAAATTTAATTAAATCATATTTATTGTTCTCACACTGATTTTTTAAAAATTTTAAGCATAAATGATTTTACTTAACAAAGTTTTCGAATGATGAATTGGCGACTAAACAATGCATAAATTAAAAAGCAGAAATAGAAACATAAATTTATAAATCCAGCACAAATTTTCCTTTAATTAATTGCGAAATTCGTTAACGTATGAATTAAAAGCAATTAAACGATACGAAAACACCAAACGAGAGTTAAATATACTACGCGTTGTTAGAGTTAAAAATTAGGCGATTAAAAATTATCTACATTTACTATATTTAAGCACATGCATGTAAAATGCTTAAGCACTTTCGTACGAACATCGTTTAGTATTCATTTTACGCAACTATTTTCTGTGCCGTAAATTAAAACAGAAAAAAAACTTCTTTAAAAATCACAGTTTTATCCTTGTAGTGGTTATTAAAAGAATAAAATTTGAATGACGATTATTTGAATGTCTGCATAAGATATCGCACACTCAATCTCAAACGATGATATCTTAGCAAACATAACCAACCGAAAGTCGGTGTAACAGCAAAAATATAAGTTATTTCGTTTTAGTGGATTTCAAAAGTTAATAAATAATCTTGTGTTTTATCCCCGCTTTTATCTTCGGTATTTCATGCATCTACTAACAATTACAGCATAAATGACTGGTGTAGTGCGGGTTTTTCCCGGTTTCATGTTCAGTGATAGTGATTTGATTACGCTGTTCGACTGATGTGTTAATGCTTTTTGCGAATAATTTTTCGCGCACACATACCGTGTAGATTACCATAATTTAAAAATCAAAATTACAAGATATGGTTCAATGTTTCAAACCGTAGCGAATCGTGCGTACAGTTAGTTATAAATAAAACAACCATAAAATAACAGGTTATTAAAAATATTGAACCGTACTATTTTACTATCACTTAAACAGTTCTTGAAAAGTTGACAAAGTGGTATCGAAAGGTACGAGTTGTGGGTAAAAGGGAAAGAGAAAAAGCGCGGTTAACATATTCGATGATCTTTTGTTTTTAAAAACGGTTGGTTTGTTTGAGTGAGCGTAAAAGTACGCAAAATAGTGAAAACATTTGTATTATGAAATATTTTTTGCACGCATACAAACCCGAATTAACTGAATGGTAAGTGCGATTAATTATTTAATTTTATGGGTTTATTATGAGTGTTCGCACAGAGAACACGCAGAGGTGTTTAAAAATTAATGAAATTACTAAATGAATTCGGTGTGTAATAATAGACACATACGGGTTTAAGAGACACATGTTTCGCTAGTATTACGAATTTTGTAACGTAATTTGAAATTTTTGTTTGTAATACCCCAACAAGTTTTTTTTTCGTTTACATTTTGAAATTTTCTCATATTTATTTAGCCGATTTTGTATATCCTGTTCGCTAATTTATAGTTATGTTTTGCATATAAATATTTATCGCAATAAATTATGTAATGTTACAGTTTTTTTGTCTCAAAAAATTAAAGTTTTCCAATTTTTATTGCTGAAAAACGTGGTCTAAGTTGAAAATAAATAATTCACAAGTTTATATACATTTAATCTTTTTTTTGCTTAAAAAAATTCTAGTCTTAAAAATCGCAAATGATTGACACCGCGAATAATTGCAAACTAATAGGTTTTTAAATTATTTTTTATTTTGTCAATTCTTAAAATTATTTGAAGTAATAAACGAATGGGATATTTTTGATTCAATTAATTTTGAGTTCTGATTTTTTTATTGAACATTGAAATTTCTATACAATGATTGTAATAAAACGCAATAACAAATTAAATTAGTTTTAAATAGAATAAAATATTTCCAAGAAAATTAATTTGTAACAAATTATCTCGTTATTGACCAATAAAAAAATGTAATTAAATTTATAACCAAAAATTTTATTACTTTCTCGTTGATGGAGTAGAATGTTTTTGATTGCTATCATTAGTAAATCGTGAATATTAAAAATATCTTCGAACGGTAATTAAATAAAAAATTTGCAAATAATAAACAAAATTAAAAGCGTATCTAATTAGTTCTTGGAAAAAAATTCACAGTCATCGGCAGTGATTAGAAATTTACTAACGAAATAAAGGAAACATTTTGATTACACCCAAAAACATTTTTGCTCAAAAGAAATAGATAAAGACATGGAGCTTATCTGTGCGCTCAAACCTCCGCAGTGCGTATTACTATTTTAATCTATACGTTGAAACACTAAATCATTCTATTTATTTTAATTAAAATTTTGTTCAAAATCTATATAAATCAATTTCCTGGAAGATTAGTTTTCTTGTTGTTAGTGTTACAAAAAAGTGGTCGAAGTTTAATATTAATATTTTATTTCCTTTTGAAAATCATTTTTATACGACGCGTTTAGATGAAAAAGAGTTAGAAAAATTTGGTGTTTAGCGCAGAACTGATCATTGATGGTGAAAAAGCGGGGTATATCTCGAATCGCATCTTTTATATTTTTAAACTATTAAAAATAAATGATTTTTCATTAGATAATTAATTAAATGCGTCAAAATTAAGTCATAAAACAGCGAAAACTCAGTTAACTACTACTAATATAAGCTTATATCGAAAATTGCGTTTTAATGATTCTAATGGAAAGGTAAATAACGAGCGAAAAATTAATTTAATGACACAAACCGTTATTTATTCTTTCGCTTTTTTTCTGCGTAATATCAATAAAACAAGTTAATATATTAACTGTGCGTAAGTTTACGCGTGTATATCGATTTTTTCCCGTTCACTTGAGTTTACGAGTAACACTACTCTCGGGTACTCGAAGTTATTAATGGAAAAAAGTGTTGCAATAAAACTTTAATATATATTTTGGCCGATAACTTTGATTTTTGATTGTGAAGTGGTTGTTGTGTGCAAATAGATTATCCCCGGAAAACTGAAGCCAACATAATGTGGGAGTACTTGAATAGATCAAAATTAATTTGTTATAAAGTGCGAATAAACGGATAAATTGCTGCGAAACGTGCGATAAAAGTTAGTGAACCTTGAAAATAGTTTAGTCTTCAGTTACGAAATGTGTGGTATTTTGCGATCATTTATTTTTTTCGAAAATTTAATTTACAATTAATTATATTACACTCTCTCCATCAGGTAATTGTTTTGATAATTTAAAATTTATTGATTTCACTATTATTTAACTTTCTTTTTTTTCAGTTTTCCCGTTTAGAAACCTATTTAGGAATAGTTTAAATGATAGTTAAAAAAATTCTTATTTCCCAACAGGAATACAAAAAATTACATTTCATGCTGACATTTACGATTAATTTAATGTTTTTCACTTTTAAGTGAAAAATCAATACGTTATTATTGCGAAAATATGTGTATTTTCCTATTAAATTGATCACATATTTTTTCTTTGTATTGTTACCGATGTGTTGCCACGAGTGATATATAATCTAACATTTTTTTAAATAATGCTGCGATGAATAGACCTTTTTTATTAGTGAAAAGATAGCTATTTCCTTTATTCTGTTCTTTTTGCATACTTTCTGTGCAATGAATCATTACCGCTCAACTATGTGTTTGTAAGAAAAAAATTCAGAACGTAGAGCTTTTCGTGGATAACTGTACATCAGGTTCAAACACGTGTTTTAATTCTGTTTTTATTTTTAGTTTTTGTTGAAATTTCTGTCGAGTCATATCCCATCTATCTTTCGCTTAGCGGTTCCTTGGCTTAAATAAACGCAAATTAATAACCAGTAATGTAGTCAGTAATTAGAAAATAATTTTATCAATGTACAGTTGTGATAATTGTTTGGTTATATATATATATTCCAAATTTTGGAACCCATGTCCGCAACATTTTTGTTGTTGTACTTCCAGTAAATTTCTCCCAAATATACGTTTTTTTTTTGAATAATTATATGATTATTGAAATCAGGGTGTTATATAAGCTATGTATTTAACATTGATTATAAATTATATAAGAGCCAGCCAGTAGTCCAAGTCTGGGTTCTAACCTTAACTTTTATTTATTCACTGAAAGTAAGCTCATCGCGAACTAGCGTATGCCCATCACTAGTGTCTGATTTGTTGTTACAAAATCAAGTCAAAACATATTTGATATACTTGTTTATGATATTTATATAATATTGATTTCATAAAAATACTTTTTTTATCAGTAAATTAAATTAACAATTCTAGTTCATTGTGAAAGGATGTTTACTATTCATACGATATTGTTATTTTTCAGCTGCAATACTAGATGCACGACAAAGTTGTACAGTACTGTGAACTCATTATTGCTAATATGGTGAAATGAATAATTTATTAATTACTCTATTATTATTATTAATTATATAGTTCAAAATAGCAGATTTTCTTAAAATCGTTATAGATTTGCCCTTAATCTTAACCAACAAATTTGTTTAAAAAACGTCAAACTTAAAAAAAATATAATAAATTTTCAAATAACAAAATTCAAACTTTGTTATTTCGCTTTTTAAATTATTTTTACAAACCGTTTGTTTGGATTAATTTTGTGTTAATCTGAATCTTAAATTTCTTATCTTTCAAAATCAAATCAATATGGTCAACTTTTTTAAAAAAAAGTTGAGCATGTGGATTTGACCACTAGTCTGTTAGTCTGTGAGAGATCAAGCAAGCAATGGCGGCTCGTGCCAACACTTTGCTAACATTTAAACAGAATGTCTAAATATAGACGAGTGATTTAAAATTACAGTTATCGCTTAATTGACTTATAAAGCGAATGCGAGAACGCTCGATAAATGTGGTTCGTGTTTAAGCTAACGAAGAATTTATGCTGAAAATGAGCAACAAAAAAAAAGACTTTTGCACGATTACAGTAATTGAAATTTTTTATTTTGCTGCCGCGCACCTTCAGGTTGAAACAGACTGATCTTAATTTCAAACTAAATGCTTTATTATTTCCACCTGTATTTTGTAATTTTTATTTGAAATAAAGTAATAAAAAGTGTTAATTATAAACAATTAAAAATTACTTTAATGGGTATTATTAAGCAATTATGAAAAACGTTTTCTGAACGAACGTTTCAAAAATAAAACTTTCATTATTAATTTAAAACCAGAAAAACATTTCCAAGAACTGCGAAACGCTTTAAAATTAGAAAGATTTTTTTATATTAATAAAACTTGCATTTTTTAAAAAAGAAAATTAATATTTGCAGATCCAATCACATTTAAACGAAGTTTCATTCAAAAAAAATTCTTCAATTCAAAAATTAATAGACTCTTCAATGAAGTGTTTATCGAATACTCGATTCGAGTGTTTCCTTTATTTAACGTAATATAATCGCTACATTTACGATATAATATAACTTTGTTACGTAAGTTATTTTTTTATTAGTTTAATTAAATAGTATATCACAAAAACTGATTACAATTAGCCGTTGTGTACGCACTTTTCCAGTTTAAGGTTATCACTATCAACTGGTATACTATTTTTACCGTTTTAGTGAAAATGAGTTTACATTTACACTTCAGATTGCATCTTCGAAATGCTTTGAAACTACAGTATTCTATATATAATTTTTGTTCTATGGAAAAAGGTTTTCGAAATATCGTTGTACTTTATACTTTTGATGAAGCTTTGAAAATATTTTTTATAATTTTGAAATCTAATAAATTAGAAAAAATTTAATTAATGCATCGTTTTTTCTGACATGAAATGCATATTTATTTTTATCATTATTAGTATTTTTAAAAAATAAATTTAAAAATAATTATAATGCAAACTAATTTAATTATTCAATATTTCGAAACAATTTTTTTGCGTGTCATTTTCATTTTTTCGAATTAGGAATAAATTATTCGAAATAATAATAATTAAAAATTTATTACGAATTAATATTAAATTATTTGAAAAATTTGTTTTCATTACATTTCCTCGTTTTCAAGTTTATTTCACAGTTACTATTATTTTTCAGTCGCAGTTTGAATGGAATAAATTTAGAACTGACTAATTTTGTTTCGAAACGTAAGGCGTCTTTTTTTAAAAAAAAGTAGACAAAAATAAATTCTAGTCAATTCTATTAATGGATTATAAATAATTCATATTAGCATAACGCTAAATTTGCGTTCGCATAGTCTATAAATAACGTGTGCCCGTATATATTTAGCGGATTATAAATATAAACTTTTAATTCGGATAATGAATTTTGCGCACGTGTTGCTCATCATTGAATATGAGTGACTTTCGCAACCCTTTCGTTGCAATAGTTGACATCCCAGTCAACAGCGAAACTAAAGAGGAATGAATACTTTTTTGCACTAAAGACAAGTACAGTAAAGTTTTGTAAGAAAAGGTGCGTGCAATAAGTTTAGTGATAATAAAATTTATCAAAATTGATTCTAAGCACGTTATTAATTCCATTATGCTTATTTTATTATTTTTATTGCTATGAAATATTTTTAAATACGCACATAAAAACCAAGAATAAATTTGTTTAATTATTGTGTAAAAAATGATTTGTTGCTAAGACTCAATTAACTTTTATCATTATTTAATATTACTGAATAATTATTATTTAAAGTCATGTAGACGTAAATGCACTTAGTCTTTGAACTTAGTTTAGCTTTGAAAAAACAATACCATAAAATTGTTGTAAAAAGTAAGACATTGGCTTTACTACTGTATTAAAATAACTTCTTATTACAATATTTTGAATAATGCAAGATTGTTTTCTCTTCCATGGGAAACGTTTCATTTAATTTACCTTAACTGGCATTCAGCAATATTTTCGAGATTATTTATCAAATAAATATTTTTTAAACGTAAATAAATCTCAGAGAAATGCCGTTTGCTAATACAAACTCTTACAATTATCATTACCATAAAAAAGCAGTCTTAAAGTTTAATTTTAAAAATAAACTATTGACATGATTAATGAACTTATTTCCCACACATTATACTTCATATTTCTATAGTCGCATTTATGAATTAGAAGATCGATTATTTAAAGTGCAACCAATAACTGGCAGTATTATCCCCACTCACTCTCTACTACTTTTTTTATTTGAATTTGAATTTGAATTTCATTGCCAAAACTGTTTAGCGATACCTTCACTCAACTGATACTTAACGTTACGATCTCTCCACTGATAGATAAACACTACAACACACTTCTCATTACACTTCGAAACTTTGCTCGTCAAACAAAACACACACACATTTTGTCAAATAGGATGTTCAGCTGTTCTGGTGTCGCCTATTCGTAATGGTAAGTGTCTATGAATAGCAATTATGGTTATAGTTAACCGCTATTTCTTTTATGATGTGCTAATTTAATAAAGTTATTGCATAATGTTAGTAACATTCATAACTCGAAAACTAGTTTAGAAAAATCAATTGAAAGCCTGACTTTGAATCGTCAAGGTTATGGTTATCTACGCTTAAACGCATAGCGTATCCTCCGATTGTCACTAAAACTAAAAGTAAAACTTATATCAAACAGAAATTGAGCGCTTTTTGTCTGTTTCGGTGTCTGTCTGTGTCTGACGAATGAGTAGTGCATCAATAATACATTAAGCCTATTGTTTAACTATCGGTATACTTGTATAAACAGTAAGTACAGATTATAAGTAGAAAACTTACGTCGTTAATGGTTAACAATATTTTCAAATATTTCAATTTTTTGATTTTTACATTTTCAAATAAATTTTAAATGTCAAGCAAGTACTTAACCGTAATAACTTTTAATAACATTTAATGATTTATGGAGACATTTAACGAGTTATTTAAAGATTTTATAGCATTGCTGTTAAATGTATTTTTTGTTTCTCACTGGAAATCGTATGAATATAAAAACGCCTTCAATTAGTTTTAATTAAACCACTGGCATATGCGCTACTTTTTTATCAATACGTAACCGACTTATATTTAATAATCGCGTTTCAATGCGATTAAACTTTATCGCGAAACTAGTATTTTATCAAATCTATGCGCCATTTAAGAAATTAATATTAAAAGGGGAAAACATAGATGAATAGTTGGAAAGCGTGGCAACAGTTTTTTGCTTTTAATAGTATTAGGTTAATGTCATACACAACGAACTCATTGACGAAATGATTTACGCATTTCGACTAAACTAGTTATTATACAGTATTACTCATTCATATTTTGTCTAAATTTAATATTACAAAGAATTTTGTTGCCACAATTAATTTCCTTCACCCCAAACGCGAACGCAACTATTTTTTTCCACTACTATTTTCCTTTTCTTTTTATTTCTTTTCTGGCGAAAAGAAACTCTTATGATACTCACAAGATTCGCAAGTTTTTATTGTTTGGCTGATCGCCAATTAGGTTATTGAACGTTGCGTTTGGCAAAATCCGAATGATAATGCGGTTCGGCGTTCATGTATTTTAATTATTTTTTTCTCGAGTGAAAAACAAAAAATAAAAAAACACCATAACAAACAGACAATTAAAAATAACAGTGTGTGTGTGTGTTGTGTTTGTTGTACTTTGAGTTAAATAACGAGCGTTTCAGATAAAAGTGCTTTTTGAAGTAACATCTATACTGACAGATAACAAAAAAGAGTTTTAGATGTGTATGTGGTGTAGTAGTTGTGTTAAACTTTTTTTTACCTATGCATGAATTTGCGAACGATAAAACAGCGTTCACTAAAAACCGATTGCTTTACTTTGCGAACGTAGCTGTACTGCGTTGCAGCGTAACTCGTCTATTATAGTGTTTCTGATGCTTATGTAATGCGTGTGTCTCTCTATGAAATATTAGCTCTCACTCTCGTATCGTTTCTGAGCGTAAAAACTTTATTACACACATTGTTTTTTGTTCGTCGGACAGTAAATCAACAATTCGTTAATATCTATATGTTGTTATGAAAGTTTGCCTAATTTTTGGTTTTAATTTTTGAGTCGACTACGAAACTTTATTTTTGAAAACTATTTACGTATTGAATGCGTGTTCGCTCGAATAAGTATGTATATTTTTAAACTTGTTTGAAACTTAAATTTAGCTATTGTTAAAAATAGTTTCGTTTTCGCTTTCTTTGCTGCTTTAACTTTTTTTAAAATAGAAGTTTAAATATTTAAACAACTTTTTTTTATTATTGAATAATTTTCCCATTAAAACAATTCAGTTTTATTATTTCGTGCAATAAATTTACTATTTAGTTAATAGAGTTGTACTGAAAAATAACTTTTTCCACTGTGTTAGTTGCCTAATAGATAACGAGATAATCAATAAAACGAGTAAAAAATTAATGAAAGCATTAACGGAATTGCATAGGAGAGTACTCGAAAAAATTGGATTATGTTTAAGTATTAGGGTTAATACCCACAGACACTTCAATATAAATTAAATTTTTTCATTTTTTTCACTAAAATGTGGTTATATATTTTAAACATGTATGTGTGTGTGTCTGTCTGTTCTAGTAATATTGAATTTTTCGCCGGTAATTATTATTACATGGTTTTAGTATTAAAACGTAATGAATATTAGGGTGTAATTAATTATTGAGTATATGTACTGAGAGAGATAGATAGATAAAGAGCTTATAATTACATATTTCAAAAATATAAGCGTATACGGTATATTATATTTAAAAAATTCATTTATGCATTATAGAGGAGAAAAGTTTTAATAGAATAAGTTTTACGCAAATATAAAACTAAGCGCAAAGCGTGCGTATATTATATATTCATCGCTCTAATTTGATCATTAAAACGTAGAGAATATTATTAGCGAATTTGATAATTTAATTATATCGTTCGGTTCAAGTGAAATAAGATATTGATATACTTGTTATTAAAAATAAAAAAGAACTCTTCATTCAAAGTGCAATCGCGAAATAATTTAATGAAGTGACTTAAATAGGTTAAACGCATAGAAACACTTTTGATTACTTGTTTTTTATTCGCTGCGATCTGTGTAATAACTGCGACACACACGCTATAAAATATTATTCACTTTTGCAATGTTTGTCAAAGTTTATAATATTTTACAAACCATAGATAGAATAAACAAAAACAAACATTTTGATTACATAGTCAGTCAATGCATCGATATATAAATATATCTCGGTATTAAAAGAGGAAACCGTATCTGATTAGTAACAATTAAGGAGAAAAATGTTTGCAATGTTTTTCGCATAATACGTTATAATAGATAAAACTCACGTGCCATTTCGATTATTTATATTATTAACTAAAGTTCTAATTAAACAAACAGAAAAGAAGGGATGTTGGGAAGTGTGCAACCACTAGATTAAACTGCCATTGAGAATAATAAGCGTAACACTGAAAAAATAGTTTATAGTTCTATTGGCGCTTCAAAACATATAAATAACTCCTTCCAGACTGCTATTACCCGACCTATAATTAGTTGGGGTTAAAGTGTGGTCATTTAACAAAAGCCAACGTGATTTAAAGTAAACAGTAATGACTAACCATCTGTTCAACTATACCACAACTATTCACCTTACGTTTGTAGTTTTAACGTGTTAGTGTTGAATGTGGGCAGCAGTCAAATATTGTGAATGCTAGCATATGTGAATTGCAGTGTTTTTCGAGCAGTTTTCACTATCACCGATCTTTTACTACGATAACTATAACATCCTTTTTGGCACATTTCTCCAAAAGTGTTACTATTTTCAAAGGCATGTATACAATGCACTGCGATTTAAAATATAAATATTAACATATTTTGGCTTTCAAGCGCGCATCTGCTATTTATTTACCCAAATTAAAATTAATTTTTGCACTCGCGTTGCTTACAGTTTGTTGTTCTAAACGCAACCACAAAAGTTGCGAACGAACTTTTTGTTTTCGCGTGTTTTTCTTTGCGAAATTTATTTCTTACTTTTTTTTAAAAAAAGATAATATCAAATACGTGTTTTAATATGAAATTTAAACTCAAAAAGTTTGTTATTACTGTAATTTATTTGCTGTGAAGGAAATGGTTGTGCAATAGATTTTAATTGAATGATAACGACTAGCCTTAATTTTGTTATTGCTATATAGACATTTTTACTTTAATTAAAAATATTTTTTGTTTTTCAAGCAATAATTTTGTGAATTGAATTTCAAACATTTATTTTTTTTACGTTTTACGTTTCGCAGAACTATCCACACTATTACTGTAATATTCATCAAATTAATCGGAAAAAACAATGTTTTCTCACTGGTAATTTAATTTATTCCTCATGAGTGATCGCCAATATTTGATAGAAAATCCAATTGACGTACGTTATTATTATTATTATTATTATATCGGGAAATCATCGCACCATCATTATGATCGTAACCGCAAACGTAGTGAACTCCGAAATGCGCGAACAGAGCAAAAAGTTTATCGTTTACCAAATAATCGTTGAATGCGATGGCAAGACTCTACAACTTTATAAGCGCTACAATGAATTCAGCAAATTATGTGATTTAGTATGTATTTTTGCGAATGTAAATATATTTTTCCATCTTATTAATTATCCGGAAAAATGTTTTCCGCAGCTCAAAAAACAGTATCCGTGGCTCCACTTGAAACTGCCAGGAAAGAAACTTTTCGGTAACAATTTTAGCAGCGATTTAATCAAAACTCGAAAACAAGGTTTGGATGAATTAGTGCATCGTATATTAGCGGACCCTAGAGTTGTAGATCAGTGCGTAATCAATCATAAATGTTAGAAAATGAGAAAAGAAACGGAATTAATTAAAATTTTTATTTCAGTGGCGAAGTTCGTAACTTTTTCTCTTTGGATCGATTTAGCGTTAAAGGCAGCAGTGAGGAGGAGCAAGAAGACCAGCAGCTAAGCATCACACAGAATAGTCCCGATTTAGTGGATTTGGGGCCATCCGAAAGTCAAATGGCTAAAGCAAGTGACTTCGAATTCCTTAAAGTGATCGGCAAAGGAAACTTTGGTAAAGTTTATTTAGCGAAACACAAAGCGGAAGACATGATATACGCGGTGAAAGTGTTGAACAAGAAAATGATTATCAAACGAAACGAGAAAAGCCATATAATGTGCGAACGAAACGTATTGCTAAAAAACCTGAATCACCCGTTTCTGGTCGGTTTGCACTACTCGTTTCAGTCGAGAGAGAAACTCTACTTTGTTCTGGATCACGTCAATGGCGGAGAAGTATGCTATCAATTATTCGTGGTTTTTCTCCACCGAAAAAATGTCGCTTATATTTTAGGTTTCTTTGTTGTTTTAGCTATTTTTTCATCTACAAAAAGAACGCTACTTTGCCGAACCACGAGCCAGATTTTATGCCGCAGAAATAACTAGTGCCTTAGGTATTCATTTTTAAATTTATATCTATTAAAATACTAGTACATTAATTATGTATATTTATAATAAATTATTTTATCATTTAAGGTTATTTACATTCCCAAGGAATTGTGTACAGAGATTTAAAACCAGAGAATATTTTACTGGATTCCGACGGCCACGTGATATTAACAGATTTCGGTCTTTGCAAGGAAGGTATTCGGGAACGCGAGACGACCAACACGTTTTGCGGTACACCCGAGTATTTGGCGCCCGAAGTATTAAGAAAGGAAGCGTACGACCGCTGCGTTGATTGGTGGTGTTTGGGCGCTGTTCTCTACGAAATGTTATATGGATTGGTATGTTTAAACACTAAACAGTATACAGTACAGTACAATACACTATTGCGCAATAAAATAATAAAGTTAATTTTTTAGCCACCGTTTTATAGTCGCGATACGGCAGAGATGTACGAAAATATTTTACATAAACCCGTACGACTTCGTACGAATATATCGCTCTCAGCGCGAAGTATTCTCGACAGCGTATGTTTATTATACATTGTATATCATTACTAAAATATTAAATTTAAAACAATCAATTTTAAAATACTATCTAGTTATTACAAAAAGATAAAAGAAAGAGACTGGGATTTTCAGACGACGTTCAAGAATTAAAACTACACGAATTTTTCAAACCAATTAACTGGACTGATCTCGAGTCAAAGAATATTCCGCCGCCATTTAACCCAAACGTGGTATGTTTAAGATAATTGTAAACTTACGTTATCAAAAAATAATTAAATCCTACTCTAAACAGACAGGACATCTCGATTTGAAACACATTGATCCAGAATTTACACGCGAGACGATCCCGATGTCGGTCTGCAAACCACACAGTTTCAGCAATTCCGATCTTCCCGACAATGCCTTTCAAGGATTTTCATACGCGCCTCCCATTCAGTTGACACAATCTTAGATCTTTTGTTTTTGTTCAAAGAAAAATCAGTTCAAAAATTTTCGCGCAATTTTTTTACCTTATATATATGTACATATATATCGGTAATTATTCCGCTTTTTTAAGGGAAAATTATTGAACTATAAATATGTTAATTTTACAAGAGAAAATGTCAATTGTAATTGATTTTGAAAATCAAAGTTCATTTACTAGTCTTTATTATTATTATTATAACTAAACATTTTTTTATGCGATAAGTTTTTTAAATCCAAGCCAATTATTTGTTTATTTTTGTTTAAAAAATGTTTAGTTTTTTTCACCTCAAATGCTCAATAAGATTAAGGAAAACTAAATTTTTAATCAATTGTTTTTTTCTTATGATGTTATGATCGTTGGCAGAGATTTTACTATAAATCAACAAATGTTTGATTTAGGACATTATTAATTATAAAGCAAATGATAAAAATTTATTTTATTGAAACTTAATAAACGATTTTAAATTTTATTAAAAAAATTCAATTATAATTTCTTATGCATAGTTTTAATAACCCAAAAAATAAATCAATTAACATTAGTTACTTAAGTAATTGATAAATGGTAAATATTAAACTCTATAGTAAAAAGATAACACGTATGCCATACTTCCGTTATTACTTAAATTTGAAAACACACGACAATTACTGCAATAATTCATAAGTGAATGCCGCATATGAAATCTAATCGTAACCCAAAAGATAAAATATTAGGTCATTTTCCCGATAACCGATAAACATATAAAAATCTTTATGACTTATAATACTTTAAACATCGATAAGAATTATCAGTGGAACTTTATTTATTCAATTCTTAATATAGAACTTAGAGTATGTTTCAAGTGATTGAACATTTAGTGCCATTACCAATATGTGGTACGGTATTTGAATTTGAGATAAGCTCCTGTATTAGTACGTTAATGGAATGAAAACATTGTTTTTCCGGTAATAAGCAGTAACGACTTTTTTGTTCTCGTTAATGGCACGGGTAGAATGTTCTAGTGGTTTTTGGTCTTATTTTTTCAAAGCAGAATCGAATTACTGAAATTTCAAGTACCCTAAATTCGTGCGGATAGTCCGCCCCATAGCATAGTCCACAGCTCAACAAAATTATAAAACTATAGAAATATTAATAGATAGTCCGCAACCTTCGTATAGTCCGCATATTGTGCACATAAATAATGTTAAATATTGTATAAATTTTTGTTGTGCGCATACTTTATGTATTGTTTAATTTATATGAGGATAAAATGTGTCTTAAAATGAAGAGCTTCCGGATAATCTTTTCGACAACTTACGAGTTAGCAACGTTTAAAACCGTATCTGCTATAGAAATTGATATTTTGATATAGACAAGCGTTTTTAAAACGTTGTACACAGGCTATGATAGCAATAAACTAATTATTACCTATTGTTATGAGTAAGGATGCGAAAATAGTTAGAAAAAAGGATGCAAAATAGTTAATTATTAGTTAGAAATAATCGTTCAAATAGTTAGAAAAAAGTTATAAAAAACCTATCGATTTTAGTTCAGAAATTTTCAAAAACTGAATGGCATGGAAAAACTAAACGGATTTAAACGACAATATTTTGTGCCTAAGACATTCTTCGAAAAAATTTTTAAGATATTTTTTAAATTAAACCCCGAAAACATAACCCCTCCCAAAACTTATCTGATTTAAGCGACAATTTTTTTCATTATAACTCCAATTTGTCTAATTTTACAAATATTTTGAATTAGTTAGAAATAAATAAAATAGTTAGAATTAATTATATAAAAAATACTTTTTCGTTTCTCTCTCTGTCCGCCGTGTTCCAGGAGGGGTCTGGAGGAGGTTACATAAGAATTCTCAAAAAGTAGACTCCTCTACCCCGAAAAAAATGACAACTCTATGGGGGTAAATGTTTTTTTGACCGATGGCAGAAAAATTGTCACTTAAATCCGAGTAGTTTAACCCCTCCCCCTAACATTTTGTAGTCGGAAAGTAACCTCCCCGAACACTTTGGGACACTCTGTTGTGCCAACTAATGTCCGCACTACGCGAGGGAGCCACGGGTTCCATAACTTCGATATCTCTTATTATACTGTATAATAATTATTATTGGCAGACGGGAGAACTAGTTTATAATATAAAAAATACTATTTCGTATCTCTGTCCGCCGTGTGTCCAAGAGGGAGTCTGGAGGTGGGTTACTTAAGAATTCTCAAAAAGTTTACCCCCTTCAGTAAGAATGACAATCTATGGGGAAAATTTTTTTAATGTTTTTTGACCGATGGCAGAAAAAATGTCGCTTAAATCCGAGCAGTTTAACCTCTCCCCCTAAAATTTTGAAGTCGGCAAGTAACCTCCCCCTCAAACTTTGGGACACCATGTTTCCCAACTCATGGCTGCACTACGCGAGGGAGCCACGGGGCTCTTAACTTCTATCTCTCTTATTATACACTATATAGCTTATTAGCAGAGGGTGGCAGAAGGGTTTTCTAGTTATACAGGTAATTCCATATAATTTTGGACTCGAGTTTTGCAGTTAACTTGTTTTTATATATTTATTTTACAAAAGTCTTCAATACATATAAATACAATAGTGTTTAAATTAAATTTACAACAAATGTTGGAAATGGTTTCCGTTATTTTCTAAACATAATTTAGCGCGTTTTACCATATTTTCAGAAACTTTAATTAAAGTTTCTTCTTTAATATTTTCAATTTCTTTTTTTATATTATTTTTTAATGCTTGTAAATTATCAGGGGGAGGGAAATAAACTTTGTTTTTAAGGTAACCCCAAAGATAAAAATCGGGACTTGTCAGATCTGGTGACCGAGCGGTCCATTCTATTGCTGTCGGTAAAAATCGAGTACTTTTGGAAATTAAACGGTCGGCAAAATAAGTTTCCAAATGGGAAGAGGTAACTCGGGAGGTGTGGGCGGGGGCGCCGTCCTGTTGAAAATAACCATTTTCAATTAAATTATTATCTAGAAGTGGAACAAAACTTTCTAGAATTTTTATATATTCAGTAGAGTTGATAGTTTTGTCAAAAAAAATTGGGCCGAAAATTTTTTGACGGGTAATACCGCACCAAACACCAATTTTTTGAGGGTGCAAACACGATTCTACGTATTCGTGAGGATTTTCAGTGCTCCAAATTCTGGTTTTATT
>JAQIXJ010001823.1:0-18466 GCA_034700185.1 Phthiracarus laevigatus | reverse complement strand
TACTATTTATTTTTTTCATTTAGCACTATCAAAGCCTATCGACGTCACAAAAAGACAAAAAGCAATCTCATGTTTGGCCTAAACCCTTTATTATATAAGACTGCGAACATAGGACGGACAGATACACATATGTTTAATTCCATAAGCTCGACTTTTGTATTTTCAAAGTGAGCTCAACATTTGTTTTCCTTGAAAAGAAAAATTCTTTTTTGATGAATTACACTCATTACTACATGTACCATAGTTAAACTAAAATTTAAGTTATTTGCAGGAGTGTTGCAGTAAATAAAATTGTGTACCTATTGTTTGATAATATTTTATTAATTAAATGCTACATTTATAATACAATTAACACAAAAAATATTAATCTTTTACCAATTAGTTTTAATCAAAATCTATTTTCAAGACGGGTAAAATGTCGTTTAAACCCAAAAAACTTCTAACTCTTCGGTTTGTTATAAATTAAAATTATCTTTTTATTAAAATCTGTGTTTGTAAAGAAAACTCGGTAAACAATTTTTATTGTAATCTAAATGCTTTTTTTTGGAAATTTAGTGGTAAGTAATTTTGAATTAGATCTTTCACTCTAATCAATTACTCTCTCCCTTTCCTTAAATATAATCATTTCTATTTTTGTAACAAATATTAGTATTATGGAAATCATTGGATTTTTTATACAAAAATAAAAGAATTAACCATGAAATCGTTTTATGATAAAAGCGAAACGACAAACAGACGTAGAAAACCAAAAAGTCATAAAACCTGATCAAATCAATGATTTTAGAGAATTTTTAGAATATTTCATTTTATTAAGCTACAAAAGCATCTATTTACATTGAAAAATTTATGAAAAAATGTATATTAGATGATTCAATTTAGATTAATTTTTTAACAAAGCATAAATATTATTTTTATCATAATAATTTCAAAAAGATTGTAAAAATAACTGCATAAAAGTATAAAATTTGTCTTTTTTGTCCAATTTTTACTCTTAAAATTCCATTTTTTATATCTAGTCAAAATAATAGATAATCTGAAAGCTAATTGCTAGAGTTGTCATTCCAACGAATGAGTAGACAATTATTTAAATTTGCGTTATGTTATCATTTTTAAGTATCCTCAATACTTAAGTATCGCGTAAATAAAATTCCCAAACACGGATCTTACTTAATGATCTACACCTCTCATTCAAAATAGTAAAAATAACAACAAAATTTAACTTTCTAAACGTTCGTGACTTGATTTCCAGTATTGATTTTGTTTAAATATAAAAACACTTGAATTTATTGAGTTATAAATAACATTTTTTCATAAACGTTTTTCTTTTTCCCCTATACCTTATCAGCAAGAAAATCACATAATGTTTAAACATTATTATATACTTAATGAACTAACAACAGATGAAGTAATGAGAACAAACTAATGGCTTGGACATAGTTTATTAATTCAGAAACTTAAAGCGATAAATAATGGGTGGCATTCTATCGTTGCATATTGAATGTGTGTCATATGATGTTACTCTTAGGAGTTTATCGTCATCTCAAGTTGCACTAAATCTTTAACCCTTTATAGTTGCCATTCAAGTTTTTTTTGTTATTTTAATGCTTTTTGATTTATCTAATTGTAATCTGTTAGCATCGAAGTTGTAATCATTATTGGAACGTGTAAATGGTAAGCATGTAACACTTTTTATTGTTTACTAACATAGATTTTCCACAATCTTTCACTTTTAAATATACATTTATAAATTTGCGAGTAAAGTTGAATCGAATACTTTTAATTTTTTTCGCACAGCAATTTTATACAAGTGTTTCGTATCGCAACTGAAATGGGGATCTCCTTAAGGAAAAAACCCGCCACAATCAGGATCTAAATGCTTTTCATACTGCAACTGTAAATGTCTATTGCGATATGTGAAAGTGAATATAAGATGCTCTTAAATATTATATTTAAAAAGTTTTTGAAACTACAATAAGTACAACTACAAAAACTTTTATGAAGAAAATTGATTGTTTAGAATTTTCGCTTGAATGTCGTTATAAGAAAAGTTTTTTACTAAAGTTTTAAGACAACTTTACGAAACACTTTCACAAAATGCAACATAAGTTATATACCGCAATATACGAGTGACGATGAAGTACGTGATATTAAGTTTAATTTTTATTGCGTTAATTGTGATATTAATTTTTTCGTATAAACATCACGAAATTAATTTGAATGCGACCGAATAATGTTTTTTAAGAAACAAAATCTTAGATTTATTTATGTATATATTTGTATAATTACCATATTTAATCTCTGTTTAATAAGTATTTAAACTTTTATATATAAGTTGTTTACTATAAATGAATTACAAAACTATAATATATTTTTGTTATTACCACATTATTTTGATATGACTAAAATATGTACATTTTGACAGTTGGGCGCTTATAAATCGAGCAGCTATTTATTAGATTATTAAAGAGAAAAATTGATTCTCTGTTCAACTGTTTTAATTCATTCAATTCTTGAATTGTTTGCCTTTTTTAAAAAATATTAAAAATTTTTTTTATCATTGAGCTTATATTGATGTTCTGTGCTTTACTTACTCACGATCTTAATCATATAAAGTAAGTTCTATGATTTTATTTATTAATAATAAACGGAAATAATTATGATAAATATCTTATGTTTTTGATTAGTTTGGTTCGATCAAACTTGGACTGTTTATTAGTATCTACACCATTATGTCAAGAAAATGGCACTTAAACCTCAACAGCTGACTTAATCTATCGCTCAAAAACTTATTTGGATAAGAACTGCGATCACGGAACCGAAATCCTTCAAAAAAATAATACTTTATAATCTTTCAAATTTTTGCTAAACCGTAACCATTGGATGGAGACCAATTGGAACAATTGTATCATTTATTATAACTATAAAAAATTATTAGCACACGTTGAATACTCATAATCGAGCTTATGCTTGTGATCATATCCGTCTATCTGTATGTTCACAGTCTTATACTAATAAAAATATTTCACTCATTTCTAAACCCAATTAAATGTCAGTTAACTATGATTGTGTTGTTTTGGTTAAATACTTATGACTTATTTATGTTCTATTAATAACGATTTAATCTTTTTATGAGGTTTCTACATTTTTTGTATTTAGATCTTACAGTATAATTGAAAATGAAATCTATAATATAAAATTAAGTTAAGGTTTTTTTAAAAATAAACACCGCAATTGACATTAAAAATTATGATTACTAAGTTTTCTCGAATTTATATTTATTACGATATTAATTTATGGTTTACAAAAAAATCTACAAAATATGTGCTGGACCAGGGTGCCCCAGAAGGAAGGGTCTGGATGGGGTATTTCCCCCAATGAGAATCTGAAGTCATAAAATGGTAATTTTTTCATGAAAATGGCACTTTTTTGCCGAAAAATCAAAAATTGTCGCTTAAATCCGATGAGTTTGACGTCCCAACATGATTTTTGGAAAAATCCGAAATGAGACCCCATCCAGACCTTCAAAGTCTGGGACACCCTGTGGTGGACTTATTATGATATGTAATGAAAACAACCATTTTCTTTTTCTCTCTCCTCTTCTTTCAAACACACCTGCAAAGCAATAATAATATTGTGTTATTTGTTATTAATAATTAGTAAAACACATGTGTTTAGTGTCATGAATGAACGAAACGCTTAATGTAGTCCATATATTTTCGATTTATATTTGTTTAATTATTTACCGAATACAATAGAAAATGTTTGGCAAAAATTTTGGACAATGTTTTGAAATTCGAAGTTGTAGTAGTTTTTGATTCCTATACTATATATTAGAAAAATATAATATTTAGCTTATTTATTAGTTTGATTAGTGATATATGAAATATATGAAATTCCTCTAAATTTGAAAAACGTCAAACTTTAACAAAAATGCTGCAAATAACAATGATAGTGATGCTAAAAATATGGACGAGAAATGCAGGAATAAAAATGCATTCTCACGGAGATTGATTTAGCGATGTATGATTTTAGGGTTAGCAAAATTATCAACAAAAAATAGATGATGGACTTAAAAATATGACATGTAAATGTACTGAAAACATAACCATTCTCTTTATCGTTCGCTCTATCTCTATCCCTCTCTATCTCTCTCTATCTATTTCTATCTCCCCTCTTATGCACACCTGTAAAACAATAACAATATTGTGTTATTTGTTATTAATAATAAGTAAAACACATGTGTTTAGTGTCACGATGAACCAAACGCTTACTGTAGTCGATATATTTTCGATTTATATTTGTTTTATTATTTATTGCGAATACAGTAGAAACTGTTCGGCAAAAACTTTTTCGACAAAGTTTTGGAATCAAGAGTTTTAGTAGTTTTAGATTCGTATACTATTTATTTAGAAAAGTATAATTTTTTGTTTACATATTCGTTTGACTAGAGATTAACATTTGAAATTTTAAAAATGCCAAACTATAACAAAAATGCTGGAAATAATAATAACGACGATAATGAAGATAACACTTTGGAGGAAAATGAGCAGACATGCACAAATAAAAATGCATTGTTACGGAGTGGTGTTAGCGATATAGAGCTAATTGAGCCACAAAAATCACCACAAGAATTATGTCACTTAATAACGCTGACAAAATTAAAGCCAGAAGAAGTGCTACAGGAGTTCGAACCAGTTAGCTCTGTATCCAGCGATGACTACCTTAACAGCAGCAACAGTACTACAGAATCGGTAGGATTAGCGGTGGCGGAATCAGCAGCAGCAGCAGCAACATCATCATCAACAGCTTTAACTGAGAATAATTGCGTTTCTAACAATGAAATATACACCTCATGTGTTAACTATTCGCCAACTATGGCATTGGCATCATATGTCTCACAGCAGATGAATGGTCAAGTGATGGAAGAGCAACTGGTTCAACAGCAGGCGCTGCCATATTTAAACAATAGCAGCAATTATAATTTAACAAACGGCAATTATCAAACAGATGCTAAACCATCTTATTCTGCAAGTGATTACACCCAATGGAAACAGTTGACGTATAATACTGCGTACTCCACTCTACCAAAGCTTAGCTCATCTTCGCCTTACAACGCATTATACTCGAGATATGCGTTTGGCCGACAACAGAGGTTTACCGAAGCGCGTTCGTTAAGAGGTCGCGGCGGTCACTCCGGTATGACTAAAGAGGAGCAGAGGAAAAGTGCTTGCGATCGGGAGCGTACACGTATGCGCGACATGAACATCGCATTCGACGCTCTCAGAGCTAAACTTCCATGTTATAAACCCAGAGGAAAGCGATTGTCTAAGATCGAGTCTTTGCGGTAATTATTTGTTTATTTCTGTATTTGTTTTTGTATTCATAGTATTATAGATTATTACAATAGATTAAACCGACAAAATATTTTTAATTTAAAAGCTCCGCATAAAAGTAAAACTTTTGATTTACAGTATTTAAAATGTGTGCTCGTTGTGTAAAGTTTTTTAGCTTACAAAATTCCTTACATTGTACGCTTATTAAAAACTATATAAATTATCACTATTAGTAAGAAAAGAATTTTAATATAAAAATTTATTATCTTATCGATATTTTTTAAACTTGATTTAAACTAAGCTAAATTTACGAATTACTGTATAATTTTTGTCTAATGTGCCGATTAAGCTAACTTCTTAACTACTACTTAAAATCGCAAAATAAACGAAACATTTCACCATATTTTTATTTAAATTTTAATTTTTTTAATGTTGCACTCACTGCCGATAATAATTTAAATAATTTCAATAAATTTCATAATTTTATTTAATTTCAAAAGTATGGCGATTCGATATATCAATCATCTGCAAGCAGTATTAACAACAAATGCCACCGATGATGAAATTCAAACAGAAACTATATTTGAATCTAACTATAATCCGACATATGATTATTCTAATGAATACAATTTTTCTAAAAATGAGTTTACAGAAATATCTATAGATGTGACAAATTTGAATGAAAATAATTACAACATCAAACAGCATAATGACTATTGGCCTGCAAAACAACGCCAAGACGTTTTCCACCAATTATGGAACCCTCAACCTTATTGGCCTATAAAACAACGCCAAGAAGTTTTCCAACAAATATGGAACTCCCATCATAACTAACTTCATTATATATTTCAACAATTTTAATTTTTTTCATAAATTTTTGATTCAAAAAATTCATTACTCTAAATTAACTTTTGAATAAAATATTTATAAATAGTTTTTTATATCGATAATTAGAACTCAAAAGTCTGTTATTAATAGGATCTTGAAAATCGTTAGGAAACAAATAATGCCAAGTCCTTCTTTAAACTTTAGAAAATAGTTTTGAAATCGTTAGCGAAATTTCGTTAGAAATTATAGATTCTAAATTAATTTAACGTGTATATATTTGTACTCTCATTAGGAAAAAACAGCGGATAAAAGTGTGGCACATCAATCAAAACCCAAATTTCATTACAAGAAATTTCTAGTCATGCATTGTACCAAAAACACCTGTTTATTAACGCATCAATAGATAGTTGTTTTCGCAAAAAGTAATATTTTTCATTTACTAATTAATATCCAATGAAATATAATTCTTTTAAATCGATTTCTAATATTATATTAATAATTTCAATACAATTATATAATTTGAATAAATAAAATCATTAAAGTATTAAAAACAAAATGAGAACATTTTTATTTATTTTGCTCAGCGTTAATGATTCCATATATGGTATACAAGAAAAAACACTTTAAAAATTCAAAATATTTATTTAATTAAGTATTTAATTACATTATCTAATTCAAATAAATTATAAATATCTAATTAATTGAAAAAATTATATGACAATGGCTCATTTTCCATCAAACATTTAGTCTGTATATTTTGCAGACGCATTGCTATCAACTAAATTAATATTTTCGTTTGTGCTCCGATTGATAAACTTGCTCCTCAATAATGCGTAAGAGATTAATAAAATACCCATAACTGCGAGTCCAATCCCGAAACCAACGGCTAGATAAGCAAATGAGGTGAAGCTAAACATATCCCAATCATCATCGTTTATCAAACCACACTCTCGTTCCCAATCGGTTGGCAGCAAAGACTTTATCGATTCGATAAACTTATCGAGTCTACAATCGTTGTCATTACCCACACATTTCGTTAAATTAAGTTCAACGCTATGATCTAGTGTTTGCCCAGTATTAGGATAGTATAACAGTTTAACGATAAATTGTTGATCTATTTCGTGCAATTCAAACACCAATGAAGCGCTATATGTTGGAGGCGTTCGGTTAAGCTGATCGTACACTCCTAACGCTTGCAGTAACACCACCTGAAGAACATCGTGAGTTTCGTAAACGTACAACTTTTTGACATCAGTGGCATTACTCGCGACGCCATTCATCGAACCCAACAATTCTTTCAATATTCGACCCGCTCTTAACCGATGGATTGTCAGGTGTTTCCAATCGAAATAAAACGCGTGCAGTTCAAGATCGCGCAACTGCTCTAACGTGTCATTGTTAGCCCAATCGGGCATTTTTAGCCCATGCTCTCTCTCCACTCTTAATGTGGTCGAAAGAAACTCTAACGGTCTAAGAATGGATGGAAACGCTGTCCAATATTCGTCACCAGTGTTATTGCTTAATCCAATAATAAATTGTTTTTTTGGGCTTAAATAATCGCGAACTTCTTTCGATTGCATCACTTCTCGCCAAACACTGTCAGCTTTTGGGCATTTGGCTGTTGTGACCAGAAGGCCATCGCGCGAACTTTCCACAGTGTCGATAGCGATTGGCTGCCAATATCTAGCGAACACACTGGCGTTAGAGTTGGTATCGTTATTCCACACCCAATACCCAACGGGCGGGTATAGCGCTGCCATAAAACTCTCGGCGCTCTCCAGACATCGCGCGGAAGCGGAACTTCTGGCGTACACTTCTCTGGGAGACGAACCCAAATAGATTTGATACTTTTGGCGAATAATGCGCCCAAACTCGTACATTCTTGCCTTGCCTTTTAGCGTTAACTGTCCGATTCCATCGGTCCAATTGCTACTGTTCTGATGCGGATCATTGGTGTAAAAGTTAGTAGGCGTGCGGTCCCCATGTCTCTGCACTATTTGCACTAATCTTAGGGTATTGATACTTCCACTCAATTCGTTAATATTGGCGTGTATTATTAACTGAATAATTGTGAATGCGACGCAATTTGATGGCATCGAATAAAACATCGCTTATTGTTTAAGCGATTATTTTATTATGGCCTGCTTTTATTGATTTTTATTACCTTTTTGTTGGCTACGTTTGAATTACGAAATTCACATTCAATGTGACAAAAAACCGCAGTGATATTAATTAAATGATATCTTTATATCAAACTAATGTTATCTAAGGTGCAATGTTCAGTAACTATAAATATTGTATATGTAAGAGAAAATGATGAAACTTTAAAGTAATATTTTATCGATAAATATTCACACTTGATAATTATTTTGTGGCAAACTATAACTTTGTTTGGCTACAGTTTCGATTGATTAAACGTCTATCATTATTCGCGTCTCAATACTAAATGTGATGTCAACTTAAAACTTTAACACTGTAATAAACTATACTGTATAGTAAATATAAATATGCAATAATAACAGCTCAGTAATAGCACACAATTAACAATAAAATTGTTTTAACTATGGTAGAATTTAATTGATGAACTCTTTTATTTTTTTAAATTTTTTTGAAAACAGTAATCATAGAGAAAACTTGTCTAACATCTTTTCACTAGTTTACGTAACCGAAGCCAAAACTTAAAGTACTCGAACTAATTTACTGCAAAGCGACAAATACGTTTGAATTCAAAGCAATACTATAATTTAATTGATTTTTATTATAAGTTAGAGTTAAAGTCGAATAATTAATAATAAAGATAAGTAAAGCTCCAGTTTGCAATAAAAATGCGTAAAATTCCTGGTTTTAATGATTTGGAAAACAAAAAAAATAACAAACGACATTTAATTAAATCGCAAAAGCAAGCGATAAGTTGTAAAGATATTGAAAGTGTGACTCGAAATATAAATTTACATTTCGCTATTAATTTGATAATATTCAAGTATGTACAGATAATTAATTATAGTTGTGCCGATAATTGCGTAATTGTATTGTAAAATCTATATATAAATCGTAAGCACTCAGCTTAAAAGTGTTATTTGAATGCTGATTTATCAACCTTCGAATTTAGTAAATACATAGAATTAAAAATTTTCAAATTGACTACCATTACAGCACTAAACATTTTAATACCGGCAAAATAGTTATAAGAAACTCTATTAAGATTTATTTATTGTGAGTCTTTACAATTCCACTAACGTTACACTCATTTCAGTCCCACTATTAAAATTATAGCTGCTTTAAAGACAACTCAGTTCGAATCAAAATAAAATTTTAGCTTTACTCGTTAGTGGTAAAGTTTAGAATCGAGAAAAATGTACAGGAAATATCGATTAATTAATATTTATAAAGATTAATTTTTAATTTGCAAAATCAAAATGTTAATAAACAGATGAACAAAAGGGCACTTTAGGACTTTTGGGACCTCGGGACTCAAAGTCCTCAAAGGATTAGGTTTGAGTCCAAGTCCTTAAAAATATAAAAGGCTCAGGTGCAGGTTCTGTCAAGTTGGGTCCAAATCCAAACTTGTCCAGGTTCGAGTTATTTGGGACTTAGAATTTTATGAAAAATAATGTGATTAAAATTTAAGTTTTTAAATAATTTTTAATATTTAATACATTTAAAATTTTTTTGCATGATCTTATGCATAATCTATTAATATGTTTCTTATTTTACTTATTAAAACGAAAAATAATTATTGAATAATAAATATGCAATACTAATAATGATAAGCATTATTATTTATAATTAAAGTAAATAAGTCCCGAGTCCAGGTTTAAATCCCAGTCTTAAATAACTGTGCTTGGTCTGAGTACATTGTTCTAGTCCCAAAATTGTTTGTGAGTTCCAGGTTCAGGTCTTCGTTAGGACTCTCAAGGCTCTATGAACTGGTATAAAATTAATGAAAAGATTTTTAATAAACACTATTTTACAATGAAAATTAAATAATAAACCGCTTTTGTTCCATTAACTCGGGCAACAAAGTCACTAGGTGCCATTCCATTAGCTAGATAAAAGTAATAAAATTGTTTGTATTTCGATTTCTGCATATTTAATAGTTCCAATTCATTTATAAAGTTTTCTGTAAAGAAAAAGTAAATCTAATGTTTGGCTGGTCATAGAATTACATTGAAAGTGTGTATATATTGTTGTCTGAATAAAATTTTTAATTTAAATCACAAATCTCAAAGATCTGACTCCTTTTAGGCTAATATATGAAATTTCTAAGAAAACTATTATTGCATTTTTATTATCCCTTTAAAAATATAACAGAGATTGCAAAATTAGTTTTGCACAATTATATTTTTTATCGTTGATAATTATAACATAGATGTTTATTTGCCGTGTTTTTACGGTAAATAATGAAAATTTTATTGGCTTATGTACAGTAATTAATGATGCACTTAAATGTAACAAACAATGTTTTATAAATTTTACATTAGTTGATGGTTTTGATGAAATAATTGAACCCAAATTCTTATCTGTATTGCAACCAAAAACCATATATATTCCATGAAATAAAACTATTGCAAACCAAACCGTGAGTATTTAAATACTATTAATATAAATAAAGTTTCATGCATTTAGAGTTTTAAGAACATTTGGTGAATTTATTTATTTGCTGTAGAAATTAAAGGCTAAAATACAAAATAATGCATTCCAAAATCAATATTGCTCTACTTTTCATAGTAATAACAGCGAAATTGGTGAATGGAAATGATATTGATTCATTAAGTTTTGTGTATGGCTGCCCGACAATGTCCGGCAAGTGTTCGTGTGATATCAGTTTTGTAAGTTAATTTTTTATTGAACAATATTTTGTAAAATTTAGTAATGAAATAGGAGGTTATCTTATAAAAAGTTAATTATTTTGTTTAAGGAATCCGGAGATTATTTCGTGAAAGTAGAGTGCAATGGCATTGATGGCGATCCAAATGATTTTAAAACTGAGCTAAACGTTCTTAAAGGCTACGCTATTGATCAATTGGTGATATCAAACACTTATCTTAATCATTTACCAGATTCGCCATTCGTTGAATGCGATGGCCGAACACCGATCACCGCAATCTCCGAAGTTAGGATTGTTAACTCAATACTTAGAGGGTTTGGAAGTCCGAATTCATTAAGCAACTCATTTTTTGATGGTTTAGGATATTCAATGGTTACTTTCACAGTTGATAACTGTCCTTTCATGGGACCTCCGTGGCAGTGGCAACGGTTCGCAAACTCTTTGATGGCAGCCGCTGACCTTAACGATCAACCAATTAAATCCACATCATTGCTGCCTGATATTGAGACGACAAATGCAAATGATGATGACAGTCAAACACAAACTATAATTGAATCTACTGATAGTCCCAAATTTGAATCTTCTAGTGAATACACCCTTTTTTCTACAAATGAGTTTACGGAAATCACGACAGATGTGACAAATATGAATGATAATAATTACATTATCAAACCGTTAAATGATTATTGGCCCACAAAAACAACACCAAAACCTATTCCGCCGATTATGGAACCCTCATCTAACTAACGCCGTCATAAATTCAGTTTTACAAGTAATTTTTTGAATAAACTTGCCTTACCTATAATTAATTCATTATTGTTTTTTAATTTTGTATTAAGTTGTTCAATGATTTATGATTTATCGTTAAATTTCTATTGTAACTATCTTTGTGTTTATGAAAAAATGTTTTTTTTTGTAATTCTGATTTTCAATGCAAATTAAGTTACAATAGTTCAATAATTCAACGCAATATTTTTGAAAAATTTTAAAAATCTTAGAAACACCAAGTATTAATTGCTTTAAATTGCTCTAATTATGGGTTCTGAGCCTTTATGGAGCCAGAAATATTGAAAACCGGTTCGACCCAATCTCGATAAAAGCATTGGGAACGTAATAAGAAAAACAAAGAAAATATTTTAAATTTAAATTCCAAAAATATTGATTATATTTTTTTATCCGTATGAAACACGCAGTTATTCACTTTTACGCGAAAACTCCCATAATTATTTAGAAAAGTTCGAAACCTTACATTTTCTTAATGATTCATTTTGTATAACTATTATTAATCAAAAACCAACTAATATTTCGATGACTTATTCAGTCATCTTTTTGTAATTTTTATTAGTATTATTAATATTAACATTTGTTAATCAGTCGTAATATAGCGTTTAACGCGTTAACATCGTTTTGTATTTTAGATTAAAAGTTATGTTTAAATAAAACACGTTTTGCTTTATAAGCATTTGATTTATATTTATTAATCCGATACAAGGATTGTGTTTGTTATTTTCGTTATTTTAATTTGGTCATACTTTCGGTGTAAGCATAACAAGCGCGCAAGAGACTCATTGATCGATTTCTGAGGTTTCGGTTACCCCTAAGTGCACATTGTCTGGTCGATTAACCATTGCGTAGGCCCACAACACAGCACTTCTCACTGGTGGAGCTTTTGGTTCAGAAATTGGTTGGATTTTTACAGATATGTTTGAGGTTTGTGTCTGATAGTGACACTGATATAATAGAAACGCCTGTAAAACCAAAATCGAACAGAAAAATTAAGAAAGCTTAAAGAAAAATTAATCGAACAGAAAAATACGTATCCCGATATTTTCGGTGAATTTTCTAATACAAATTTGTTCTCTGACTCTTCAAAAACATACTCTATTTTTTCAAATATGTCTGATATTGGTCAGATAATAACAAAAACTAAAAGATTTTGACTAACAGTTCAGATATTTAAATAGTATTACAAATAAAAAATATACTGAAATAGACAACGTATTAGTCACACAAAATGATCATCTAATTTCAAATGAAAACGAGATCAAATTATTGTCATCGAAATTAGATAAATTATCTGATATGTTCGCGAACTACATTCAACAGCAAAATTAAAATAATCAAACTTATAATTTGAATAACTCGCAACAAGTGACCAGCGGTCAAAATTTCCTAGACATAACATTGCAAAACCAGCAACAATAATTTGGTATTATTTCTTTAATGACGAATACATTTACAAATAATTTACGACAATTAAATAGCAATAAACTAGACGCATCTAAAGCTATTCCAGAGACATTTAACATTGGAACACCTGCTTAACAGTTAATTGACTATTTTAATTTTCAAGCCGACTTTAATAATTGGCCTGTAGATCAATAGAAGTGTATATTAGGCACGCGATTACATCTTAATTTATGCAACAAATATCATCAATTTTACGATCAACATAAGTATGAAAATTGGGATATACTTTTGGCCAATTTTGTATCATTTTTTACTTCAAAAATTTATATAAATTAATCTAAGAGTACATAAACAGTTTATACTGAAGACCCTCAAATATTTTTCCAGAACAAAGCATGAACATCGATCCTGTCATTAAAAGTAATAAAAGACAACGAGATATTGAAGAACGTGAAGAATATATTGAACTGCCAACTAAAAAACCAATTGGATAATGCCAGAAGAGACAGATGTAAATGATTAATACAGATATATGACTTGGACTGATCAGATATATGAAATTGAATCTGTAAAAAGTGGTCAAATCAAATCCATGTATTCGATTTCAGATGACTCATCACGAAAGTATTATCCGGAACAACTTCAAAAAGATAAAAATAATTTATATAGAGTGAAAAGGTTATAAGAAGAGTATTCAAAGGAATTAAAAAATCTTTTGTTAAGTTGTTGGGTTATAATTCAAGTTATAATTCTTGGATTAATGACTGAAATTGTAAAGTTATAAATAAAAATTTTTAGCTCGCTTTCTCGAAGAGCAGAGCTTATGGATTTGAGTATATCCGTCCGTCTGTCTGTCTGTCTGTCTGTCTTTCTGTCTGTCCGTCCATCCTCGTGTCCGCAGTCTTATGTCTATGGCTCCGTATGTCTTAGATTAGTAAAGACATTTTAAATTTGCTAATATTGGTTTCAGAACTTATATATTTGTGGCATTCTTACACATTAACATTTAAGAAAGTGAGCTCTCTATGAATGTTCCGTTCTTGTTTTTAAATGGATTCATTTTATTTAACACTTCCATGTGATTTTGATCGAAGGAAATCTCAGGTTTTTTCAATACTCAGATTGATAAAGATGTGCGTTTCGAAGGAACATGGGAAGTAGGTTTATTAGGTTTATCATTTCCTAAAACATTGCACAACTTTCAAACATCAGAAACAGTTAAAATTTTGTATTTTCATTATTCGTTTCTAGCTCGAATAGGGGGCCCGCTAGAAGGCTTTTAAGGTTTGGTCACGTCACCTCATTATCTCCTAAACGGTTGTAATGTGCCACGTCTACTAAAGCTAAAAAATTTGTTTTTTTTGCGTTAGAGATAATTTAATGTAATTTCTTTCATTACTGTAAATTAACTTTTGAATAAAATATTTTTAATAGTTTTATATCGATAATTATGTCTCAATAGTCTCTTATTATGTTGTTGAAAATCTTTATGTAAAGAATATCGCCATGTCCTATATTAATCGTTAGAAAACATATCTTAAATCTAAAATAAATTAACATAGAACATAGATTTAAAGTTAATCAAATTCTAACATATTTTCATTGGGAACTATCTTGTTATCTTAAAAAATTAAATATGATTTCTAAATCAACGGGTAAAACTGTTATTATTTTAATTGAGAACAATCACTTCTTTTGATTAAATTCGCGTTCAATTATCATTAACGGAGTTCAGAAAGATTTATTAAGATAATATTTCTGCCAATCTTATAGTTTTTTACCATTAGTATGTTTTAATGATTAATATCTTCAAATCGTTAGATATATTAAAAATCTTTAGTTATGCTTAAATTCACTAAAATCGTTTGAATCGTTAACATGGGAATCTCCTCGAGTGTCTTTAGCCGAATTAGATGTTCTCTATCAAATAAAAGTGGTTTCATCGAATTCACTCTTAAATAAATTTAATGTTTAATTGGGGATTAATAATATTTTATATTCACTTCGAAGGAAATAAATCGTTTAAATCAGTTAGTCATAAATCAATAAATAAAATTCCTATCCCTTATCCAATATGCCACCATATGTGTGTTCCACTATTGTGTTAAATTGTCTTAAAATTGTTAGAATATTTTGCAATAATAAGTTCAATTTTAACTCAATAATTTTTTTAATAGTTTCATCAAAATTTCACAGAAATATTAAAAGTTTCACCCAATTTCAAAATTTTACTGAAATTTTCATCTCTTTTTAAAGCTTTGCTATTAATGTTCAATTTGCTTTAATTCAGGTCTTCGAATGTGATTAATAGATTTGAATTACCAAACTTCGTCGACGTTAAAAATTTGTTAAATAAAAATTCTGTTCCTATTTTACTCATGGCCAGACCCAGAACCGGTTCCATATTTTTCGTTAAACTCCAAATACGGTCGATACCCAGAGGATAAGTATTGGGACCATTTTGGAGGCTAAGATATTCCACCATTGATTCTCCGAGTAATGTTCTATAACTACTTTTAAGTGTTCGTAAAAAGAGTCCTTTCATGTCTTCGATATTTTAAACGTTTTTATTGTTACCGACACCAATAAAATGTAAATTAATTTCACGCGAATAATTAAATTAATTATTCATTTTCTAATAAATCGATTCCCATATAAAAATAATATTTCTCAACTATCTTTTTTAATTTTGACCGTTGTTATTAATTTTTCTTTTATATGTTCAGTTTATTAATATTTTGAAGGTTAAAATAATTAAGGTTAATTATTTTTGTAATTCTGATAATAAGTTCATTCAATTAAACGTTCTTTGTTTTTAATACATTTGGTTTAATTTATCAACAAGAAAAACAGCTATGAATTTAAATACATAATTAGAGGTGAAAATCGAGCGGAAAATATAAATCTATTTTAACTGAACAGTTACTATAAATACTTAATTAAAATTTCTATTTAATAACAACAAAAGATTATTTGTTAAACAATGCCCAAATTGTAAGCCAAAAATTATTTTGAATTAAAAAATTGCGATAGCAATTAAAATTACTGTTATAATTATTTTTGCTTTTATAATTACTAAATAGGGATGCAGAATACTCTTTCGATTAAAATCATTGGAGCGGGAGAAGTAATCAATTAAATTTATAACTGAATACTATTTAATAAGTTACGCACAAAACAAATTTTCTGGACACAAAAATAAAACGCCAAAATACATTATTTTGATTATTAAGATAACGCGCTATTTAATTATATTCCATTAAATTTTTTGCCCAAAAGATAAAAAATAAATCTTGTGATAACGATAATTAGCGCTTGCATTAATAACACCTACCATTCATCGCAATCCGTAACGGTATTTAAAAAAATTAAAGGTCGCATTATCTATTGAGTCGGAATCTTACTTTAAAACCATATATGTTTTATATGCGCAAGCATACATAAAACTAAAAAATCTAATTTTATAATTGTTAGGTAACACATATCAGTGATCTTCAAGGACAGCGAGTTTTTTCGGGCGGTTCGGTCGTAGCGAAGCGTTATCACATTTCTCACTACTTGTTAAAATTGTAATCTGGCATTAAATCTCGTTTAAAAAACGAAAATCAAAAAATATATAAATAATATATATCGAAAAAAACTTGTTACACGCAGAAGTACGGGCACTGCGATAGTGTGAAGTGTAACAAAGTTTGGTTTTATGTTCGATTCACTGTTTTCATTTCATTATATAATAAACAATCTTTAGCATCGATTTAAGTATCATTTAATCGATAACTCAGTGTGTGGTAAAGTTATAGCTACATATAAATATATTTACAAAGTTACGCGCGTTAAGCAACTTTGTGTATCGAAACATATTACGACTAATAATTAATAAACGAAAAATGATTTGGTATTTCATTGGTATGTCGCTATTCAGACGTCAAAGCAAGTACGATAATATCGACGATAACCACGACTATCAATGTAAATTGTGTTTGGCTAAAAACGAGAAGCACGACAAACACGAAAAACAAGAGCTCAGGCCTGATATGCAGAAGAAAGGACTTCGGGCAAGCATTCGCCGGTAAATAACGGCAATCGTTGTTTGTTTCTTGCTTAATATTTATAAGGCTATAATAAGCTGATATGTTACGTTCACAGATAAGTAACCAGATTTTTTTATTGCTCTCTATAGAAAAAGTAGAAAACTTTTTAAACGCCGCGAATATGGGTCGATGTAAATTGATAGATACTTTGTTTTTTTTGAATGTTAAATCAGCTATCGTTCAATTGATAGTTGGTTTTAGCACTTGAAGTACACGAAAAGTATGCCTAGTTTTTTTGGTCGCAAGTTTTAATATTTTTTAATTTTCAATTAAATTAAATAATTATTGATTTTACCACAAAATATGTTTTTTTTCTCTCAAATATTATGTAAGTTTTTTTAAAACATGTTATATTTATCGGACGAAAGGTTATTATATAATATACTGTATTATCAGAATGTTTATAAATATTTATCAATTTTTAGTAAAGATTTAATAAATAACACTTGAGGTTATCACACACTCCGCGCACTCATGTATTTATTATCCATTTTTAATTCATTTATTTCTGTTTTGTGCCTAAACAATCACTTGCCCTTCAAATTGAATACTAGTAATATTTTCTTTCATTCATCGCGTGATCTATCAGAATGGTTTTGGCAGTACAAACTAATGGCATTCCTGTCAACAAATTTGAATTCCTATATTTTCGATAATGTTTATAACTTTGGAAGGCTTTTATAGCTAATTAATTCAATACTGTAATTTTAATTGGAATTCCTATATAAATGGATTTAAAATTTAATGTTAATGTAATAATAATGTGAGAATAGTCCATCAGATTGCGTGTTCTTCATTATAAAAATGACGGAAAAAGTAAATGCATTATGTTAATGGAATCAGATTATTTTAATGACGTACAGACGGACGAATAAACTAAGCCATTACTTATGTGGTTATCGCGCATCATGTTCGATATTGCAAAAACACATGATACGCACTTTAAAAGAATCAAAGTTTTTATAATTCAAAAGAAACCACACATATTGTATTAAGATTTCATGTAATTATAAGTATATTAAAGTGTTTATTATAACTAGGGTTTCGAAAATCGTTAATTAACGATTTGCTTAAACCATTCAAAAAATATTGATAACTATACTAAAGTTGTTTTTTATCTTAAATAATTCAAAAATTGTTAATTTTAATTAACGATTCTAACGGTTTGAAAAATAACTAACGATTTTATTAATTTC
>JAQIXJ010001822.1:0-18475 GCA_034700185.1 Phthiracarus laevigatus | reverse complement strand
ATAAAAATTAATATAATTATTCAGAAAACTATGTTATCTTATAAATCAATGTATAGATTAGTAACTCTTTTGGTTTGGTTTGTAACTCAAGCCAATGGATGGAGTAGTCCATTAAAATTAAAGAAATTGCCTGCGTTTCTTAAGAACTCAGCTAAGGATTGGTTCATAGTTTATATCAGGAACGCTACTGAAGAGTATTATTATGACGAGACAATCGATTTAGTGAAGGAACACTTCCTTCCGACTAATTACTAAACGTTCATATTGGAACAACTGCGTTCCTGAAAACAGCACGCTCACAAACCAGTCCAAAATTCTATATTTACAAAGCGAAATCAATGCAAGCGTGTTAATGCTCGCATTTTGGATAAAGAGATCATCTCTTACATTTTCGAAAGCTTGAACCCAAGAATTGCAGAACGACTTTACTCTCAGTATCCTTGAACTCTCGATGAACTGTTGGAACGGACGAAACAAATCGAAAGAGGTCTACAGGTTTTCGCTAAACCTGATAGTAAAACTGCGAGCGAACAGAACATTAAGTCTTTCATGACTTCTGCCGGGAAATCGATACAGAGTATTACGACTCAAATGGGTCGGCTATACGCTAGCGGTAGGAATAATGGTTCCAATTCGCCAAATCAAAATGGTAGACGTTTTACTGGCGAATATTGGAATAATCTTAATGGCAAACCCGTACCCTCGAGAGATCGACGTTGGAACTTTCAAGAAAGCGGGAACAATTGCAACAGACGTAGGATGGACCCACAATTTCACAGAGAACGTAATTGGAACGACCAGAAACGCCATCAAACATGGAACGGTCGAGATTTAGAACCTCAATTTCAAGGAAAACGTCGATGGAATGATCGTGATCGATTTTATGAGTGGAATCGGCGCGAAAATGAAACGCATTTGTCCCGGGATCACCGTTGGAACCGTGAAGATTATGGGACACATATATCTGGAACGAATACTGATACTGATCCAGTTCCAAACAATCAAAACGATATTCGTGGAAAACACTTGGACAAATACTATACGATTTCGAGGTTTCATATGCCAAGGTCCGCATCACCAAAAGTTTTGCAACGCAAGAAACGAACGTAATAATGGTGGAAACAATCGATCTTCGAATCATTTTAACAACATTAAACATCTATCAGATAATAACGACGAACTGATATATGTTGACTGCATGATCAACAAAAATTCAGTACGTGCTCTGATTGGCACTTAAGCAAACGTTTCACTTATAAGCGAGAAGCTAATGGAAGGACTTGGCAAGAGTTTCGTAAAGTGTTCCGGTCCCAATATAAAATCGGCTAATGGTCAATCCATGAAAACCATTGGATTGACTACTTTATAAGTTTAAGCTTTTGGATTGAACACAGAATCTGCTCCCGTGATGGTGGAATTTGATATTGTTGGACAACTAACGTGCGACATATTACTCGGGAACAACTTTAATAAATCAGCACACCTTATTGTTGACTGCCACTCAAGATTAGTGGAGTTCCGAATGGGTCAAAAAAAAGTTACAGAGAAACGAACTCTAGGAACAGCTGTATACTCAATGGAAAAAATAATAATTTTCCCAAACGTTAAAAAGGTTCTTAAGATTACAACCAAAGACATGCAACAAAATACTATGGAAAACATTACAATGCATAACTAATACCGTAACATCGTCCCTCTTGGTTCCAATCTGTTATACATTTACGGCGAAAGCGAAATTGAAATTAAAATTGTTGGGTGCGAGGAAATATTAATCACAAATGATTCAATTATTGGAAAACTGCGACTGAATCTAACATTATATTGCTATTATAATGTTAAAATGGATCACCCAGTGGCTAAATTAGAGAAATCAAATGGAAACATCCGTTCTCGACTTCGTTCCATTATCATAAGTTTCAGTTTCAATCGTAAGAAAACTGATGGAACACCACTTCTAAAAGAAGAGCCAAAAGTTAAGTCCCTTAACCATATGCGTTCGGCGTCTCAGAGGAATGGAAACTCACTCTTCATTGTTATTAACGTTCCGGAACCTATTCCGAGGAAAGAAATGACGGACGATCCTTACTTAGTTAAAATTGGAGAAGGATCCATTGATTTACCTAAACATTTAAGTATAGAGGATTCCTTGAAATTCAAATCTGTCATACATGAATATAAAAACCAATCAACTTTGATCCTGACAACATAGGAAGAACCAACACGTATGAGTTCTCCATAGAAACAGGTGACGCAAAACGGGTACATAAAGGTCCATACAGAACCTCTGCTGCAGAACGCATGGAACAGATGCGACAAATCGAGAAATACCTGGAACTAGGATTAATCGAACGTTCCCAATCTCCTCACGTTGCACCCGTTATATTGGTTAAGAAACCTGATAGCTATTACCGAATCGTTTGCGATTACCGGGGACTCAAAGCAACGACAGTGAAGAACACCTATCCAATACCGAACATCGAAGATACACTAAACGCAGTTAATGGTTAAATATTTTTTATCTTATTGGATTTAAACTATGGATTTTTTCAAACTCCTATTAAAAAGGAACATAGACATAAAACTGCATTCATCACAACAGAAAGTTTGTGGCAGTGGATAGTGATGACCATTGGGTTGGCAAACGCACAAAGCGCATTTGCAGAACTAATAGATATCGTTCTTAGCGGATTAAAATAGTCTACTGCGGTTTACTTCTTAGATGATTTATGTATTCACGGACTCGACATCGAAACACTCTTACTAAAATTTTAAGAATTGTTGAAACGTTTTAGGGAACATAACTTAACGATAAATTACAAAAAGTGTCTAATAGTATTGAAAGAGGTCACGTTCCTAGTACATAAGATCATCGGGAACGGTATCGAACCGGATTAGGGCAAAGTTTCGGCGATCACATAACTGCAGAGACTAACTGATGTGAGCAGTACTCGAAGTATCATAGGAGCTTTTGGGTACTCTCGACGGTTTATTAAAGATTTCTCCGAAATTGCCAGACCGCTAATAAAACTTACACATAAGGATGTTCCCTTTGTTTGATAACGGGAACAGGAACAGGCGTTTCTAACACTACAGAAGACTTTAACCACTGCTCCATTTCTTAAACATCACGATCATAAGTTACCTACGGAAGTAAGATCTGATGCCAGCGGATATGGTTTGTGTGGATTATTACTGCAGCAACACGAAGATGGTAGGCACGTAGTTGCGTATTGTAGCAGATTTTTGAACAATGCAGATCAAAATTACCATACCACGGAACGAGAAGCGTTAGCCGTTTTTTTATACTACAGAAACTTCGCCATTACTTATTTGGAACGACATTCACAGTTATAACCGACATCTGCAGTTTATGTTACATAATGAAGAAGCAAAAGTTACCTTCACGATTAATGCGATAGTCACTTCTTTTAAAAGATTTCGATTTTGTAATAAAATATAAAAGCGGCAACAGTCACAAGGACGCAGACTGTTTGTCGAGATGTCCTGTTGGAGCTCCCGAAACCGTTGACACTGATAAAATGTTTGATTTCGTTTCGGAACGGGAACCGACTCTTCAATATATTCGTAGGGAACAGATATCTGATAAATCGAGCGATGTAATTCAAAAGATGGAAGGTTATGAAGAACTTACCTATGGAACGTAAGAACATTAGAAAATTCACTCTCACTGAGGTCATATTATACAAGCAAAAGAACACGACGAATGGGCCAAAGTTATTAGTAGTCGTACCTCATTCTTTAAGGGAACAGATTGTTTACTCTTATCATGATGACCCTTTGGGAGGCTGTCTTGGAATCGAAAAGACTTTAGATAAAGTTAAGAATCGTTTCTACTTCAAAAAATAAATAATTTAATCAGGAATTACGTTCAATCTTGTATCGAATGCCAAACAAAATAGTCACCACCGTACCCAAATGTAGGTTTAACGAAACCGTTAGAAGTTGGTTGATCATTCGAACGAATTGGAGTTGACTTCTTAGGTAGTTTCCCAGAAACGTATAATGGGAACAAATTTATTATAGTTGCTGTGGAATATCTAACGCGTTATGCATTTGCTAAGGCCGTTCCTAATTCGACTTCTATGGAGATCGCAAAGTTCTTCGTCAATAACATCGTTTGTGTTCTTGGAACACCGAAAGTAATACTCAGCGACCGAGGTCGACAATTTAAAGCTTGACTCACAAATAAAATCTTCAAACTTATGTATACAAAACATGTAATGTCAACCGCATATCATTGTCAAAATTATGGATTAACGGAACACATGAATCATACTTTCACTACTATTATTTCAATGGTTGACATAAAAACTGGGACGAGTTTTTATGCTACGTAGTATTCGCTTATAATACTTCGAAACAGTTCTCATCGAAATACTCACCATACTAGGTTCTCTATTGAAGGGAACCTATTACTCCTTCTGAAAACTATATACGGACAACCCACACTTGGTATCACATCTGTGGACTATTATTGTTCTAGCATTCATAACTACATAAAGCAAATTTGGAACATCTCTCGCGAAAACATTGGGAAGGCACAATTAAAAGCTAAGGAACAGCAAGATAGACATCATCGTTCCATTACTTACAATGAGAACGATAAAGTATTAGTTAACTTTCCAACCCGAATTCCCCTATTAGCTGGAAAGTTTATGCATCGTTATCGTGGTCCGTATACGATAATAGAAAAGATATCAGATTTACTATATAGAGTAAAACTTAATAAAAACGGAAAACGTTCCGATGTGGTTCACGTTTCGTGGATTAAACCATTTCACGACAGGAACGACATTGATAATGATAATCTGTCAACAGACACGTCGAGTGACGATAAAAAAATTTACAAGTACGAAGGACTATATGCTGTTATTAATAAATTATTAAAAATTATATTTTTATTAAATTACAAGGTTTATAAAATCAATTAATATATTAAAATTGGTTCAAATCATTTATGGAATTAGTTAGAATTTATTTGCCTAAAATTATACCAATAAACAATCAATTCTAACTCACCCAATAAAAATGCTCAACCGACAGATTTAAAATGGTTAACATTGTCTTAAACTTCTATCACATTTATATTTATAATATTTACTTAATATAATAAGAAATTATTGGGAAGTAGGTTTTGAAATAAAATAAATTTTTTGACTTCCCTGTTACTAAATCAATAAGATTTATTACAATTTAAGATTGTAACAAATCTTACACTGTATTTATCTTAAATGTATTTCTTATTCTATTGATTGCTTGATTTATTTTTATGGCATATTGAAAATTTGTTGCAGGTATGTCCGTGTGCCGTACCCCCTTAATTGCACACATATATTAATCCAAAACGTTTCATTTACCACAGGGATTTAGACACGTGACAGTGTACAAAGCAATGCAAATTAAGCAAAGAATCTATAAAATAATACTATAATATGTACCCCCATTACCAATAGTGTAAAAGGAAAAGCTGTGGCTATAAGTTTTTTAGTGAATAAACACTGTTTTAACCTGTCCTCGTTGACATAATAGTTAGTCTTAAGCAGGCATATAGCCACGTTGTCTCTCAACGATTGTACCAATTACCACAATTGTTACGTGGAAGAAGTGTTGTGGCGTATTACGTGTCCAGTTTTTACTTTAGAAGCAATTGTTTAACTGATCAAATGTAAGATGTAACAGTTGATACAAATACCACTAGACCAGGAGTTGACATAAACTGTTATATGTACGTAGTGAAACTATGTCTTGGTTTACCATGCTTTTAGAAACCACCGTCTCCAGTTTCTAATTAAGTAGCAATTGGTTAACTGATCAATGTCAGATAAAACAGTTGCCACAAATACCACTAGTCCACGAGTTGACACAAACTGTTATATGTACGTAATAAACCCATTTCTTGGCCTACCATGATGGTATAAACAAAGTATCCGTTTTCTAATTAAGTGGCACTTGGTTTACTGATACAATTTCAGATGAAACAATTGCCGCAGATACCATTAGACAACGATTTGACACAAACTGTTATATGTTCCTAGTAAACCCATGTCTTGGCCTACCATGGCGATAGAAACCACGTCTCCAGTTTTTAATTAAGTAACAATTGGTAAAATGAACCTATGTCAGATGAAAAAGTTGCCACAGATACCATTAGACCACGATTTGACACAAACTGTTATATGTACGTAGTAAAAACATGTCTTGGCTTACCATGCCGGTAGAAATCACACCTCCAGTTTTTACTTTAGTGGCAATTGGTTAACTGATCCAATATCATTTGAAACAGTTGCCACAGATACCACTAGACCACTAGTTGACACAAACTGTTATATGTATGTAGTGAACCCATCTTTTGGCTTACCATACCGGTAGATTTGGGTCTGGGTCAGCAGTAATATCTAATGTAGAATGTTAAATTATATAAAAAACTGTTAGACAAGAACCTGAAGGACGTACGGAGTTGATTGGTTGTTTAATTGAAAGTTGTAATGGCGTCATTTGTGTTTATCACTCTCCTATAGCTAAATATGACACTCTCATAGAATGTTTATCAATTTATTTGCGATAACTGAAGAAGGTTAAAAGAATATCTATTATTGGTGATTTCAACATTAATATAAAAGAAGAAAGTATAAATTAAAGAAAATTAATCGATTTTATGATGGATAATAGATTTTTGTTATCTATTAACAATGGTTTAAGCTCATCGGACGGTAATACACAATGTAAGTTTTTCAAACTTTTTATTAGAGAAGTGTTTTTATTATGAATGTTTTGTCTCGTATCATGAACCAGTATATGCGCATATAAAATATTAAAGTTTGGAATATAAAAGATCAATTTTAGAATTGTTTTAAAAACATTATTTTATTTCTAGTGCACTTTTTATAGATAAAGGCGAGCTTATGGATTTGAGTATGTCCCTCAGCCCGTCCGTCTGTCTGTCCATCCTCGTGTCCGCAATCTTATATCTGGGCTTCTTATGTCTTATATTAAAAGATATATTTTAAATTTGTCCATATTGGTTCCAGAACATATATATTTGTGGCATTCTTACACATTAACATATAAGAAAGTGAGCTCTCTATGAATTTTCCGTTCTTGTTTTCATTAAATTTTAAGATTATTAATAAAACTTCTAACAGGCCCTCATCATCATTATGGTTGGTTTTAAGCTAACTTATAACCACGTTGACTCTGAACGAGCGTCCCATTTACAACAATCGTTACTTGGGCTAAGTGTAAAGGATATCAATTCCTAGTGATTGTGAACTGTTTTAAACTGAACTAATCTACATGCATGAAACTGTTATATGCACGTAGTAAGCCCATGCCTTGGCTTACTACGCCGGTAGAAATCACATCTCCTGTTTTTAATTAAGTGGCAGTTGATTAACTAATCCATTATTAGATAAAACAGTTTCCACAAAAACCATTAGACCAGCAGTTGACACTAAACCCTTAATTGTCCATAACACAAGGCTTGGCATACCGTTACGGTAGAAATCACGTCTCCAGTTTTTACTTATATGGCAAAGGGTTAACTTATCAATTATCAGATTAAAATGTTGCCACAGATACCATTAGACCACGAGTTGACACAAACTGTTATATGCACGTAGTCGGCGCACAGAATCGGCAGAAATTCCGTCTTTAGTTTTTACTTCAGTAGCAAATGGCAACCGGATCCCATGTCAGATGAAACAGTTGTCATTAATACCTTTAGACCATTAATTGACACAAAACGGTAATTGTTTCTTATAAACCCATGAATTCTTGGCGTACAGAATTGGTAGAAATTATTAATTCTAATTATTCTTTAATTTCGTTATTTCATTAAATAAAATAATATAATTTAATATCCTCAAAGCGAAGATGTGGTAAGTTTAATGTATTATAAGATGAACTTAAAAGACATGTTTTTCAACAATTGATCACTTTTTCCAATGTTTAATTCTGAAGACCATTCAACTAAACCGCTCTATTAAAATTAACAGGCAATATGCCATCATTTGTGTGTTCCACTCTTGTTTTCAGTATTGTAGTAAATAATGTAAAATACAAAGTAATAAATTATTTTTTGTTTTTGGATTTCCCATTATTAATAGTAAACTATATGTTAATATAAATAATTGACTTCAAATTGGCAGTGTTTGGCAAATAGTTTTTAATTTAAATCATAAGCTATTTAATACTTTTAATTTTACAATTAAATTTGCTGTTTTATTAGATTCATCATTATGTTTTTTAGATAGAATATTTAAATATCGGTTATCTTACTAAATGAGATAATATACAATACTTTATTTGTTATCTTAATCAATTTTAATACTATTTGTAAAATTAAAATAATTTCGAATATCGATTTTTATTTGTAAACTGTAAAGATTTCATGTAGCGCATTTTTATTAAAAGATAAAACAATCGACTTATATGTATTTGTGATGCATTTCCTTGGGGAAAATTTTCTATCTGATTGCAAAATTAAAGTAATTTGAATTTGAAAATTCTGTTTTTTGCATTCTGTTATATAATTTAAGGTACATTTTCCATTACTATAATATCAGAATAAATAAAAAACAAAATTTGTCTTTTGTTTTTCTGTCTGTCTGTTTGATTGATCCTTTATAGACGCCTCACCTGGGGATCCCACTTCCTCGACACCTATATCAATGGATTCACCTCAAAGAGAGGAGTGCAAATCCAAAGGTTTCAAGGTGGTGGGACATCTCCTGAAAAAATAGGGCTGGAAAAACTGAATCAGTAGCGCTATATTCAACACTCCCGAATGTCCACACCAACTACACCTATATCAATGGATTTAGATCAATGAGAGTAAGATAAAAAGGGGGTTGGCACTTCCTTATTCAGGAGGGGTCCAAAAAATGTTAAGAATACCCTTAAACACCTATATCATTCGACTCTGCTGAATAAGCTGAGTAAAATGAGGGGACACTTGAGGGAGTGGGCACCCCTTCATACAGGAGGGGTCCATAAAATGTTAAAATACACTTTTACACCAATTTCATTCGACTAAGCTGAAAGTACTGAGTTAAATCAAGGGTCAATCGAAGGGGCAGGCGCCCACTCCCACTGGAGGCATCCATAAAAATGTTAAAATATCCTTTGACACATATATAATTCAAGTCATACATACAGTCATTTATTTAGTCATCTACACACAGGCATATACAATTCGTACACACAGTCGTAAGCTAGTGGAGCCCATTATGAGCGGGTGGAGTCCGACATGGGCGGGTGGAGTCCGACATGGGCGGGTGGAGTCCGACATGGGTGGGTGGAGTCCGACATGGGCGGGTGGAGTCCGACATGGGCGGGTGGAGTCCGACATGGGCGGGTGGATTCCGACAAGGGAGGGCGTAGTCTGAAATTTTGCGGGTGGATTACGACGTGGGCGGGTGGAGTCCGACATGGGCGGGGTGAGTCAGACATGGGCGGGGGTTGTCCGACTTGTGCATGTGGAGCCTATTTACAAAAACGTAAGCAATATTCGCCCACCGAATGTGGGTTTTTTTCTAGTAATAAATAGAATTTCATATTTCTTATGTCATTAAAGGGATTTAAAGGATATAAAGGACAAATAAAAGGATTAATAATGCCATAAGTATGCCAAAAACTGGGTTTGAAGGGTTCGAAGATAGATAAAAACAAGAACGACACATTCATAGAGAGCTCACTTTCTTAAAGGATAATGGAAATTATGTTAAAAAATAAATATTGATACATTCTAACCAATAAACTTCTGCTGAGCTTGTTTTATATGTTGATAAAATTGTGCATCTTGAAAACATTACAGTTTAAAAATATTAATTTCTATATCCGAAATAAATTTAATTGAACAGAGAATTAGTTTTAAGATTAATTAACATAAAATTTTAAATAATTCATTAAATATTGATGCTATTGGTATGTCATCTTATAATTAAATAATATATAAAAGCTTAAACATAAATTTTATTTGATAATTATTGTAAAAACTACAAATAATATTATAAAATCAAAATTAATTTAATAGCAAATTTGATTTGAATTAAAAACATTTAGCAAAAAACTATTATTTATTGTGATTTATTTTAAACTCATTAGTAATATGTTAAATCCGTTAACAAATTTCTTTAGTTTAAAGTCTTGTCTTTAGTTCTATATACGAAATCATTAAAATTATACAGAAGTTTAGTTTTAAAAACAAATAAATTTACTAATATTGATTAATATTGTTTTCTGTTTGACATCTTAAACTTTAAAATATTTTATTAAAACAAAAACCCAATTTCTATATATTAAATCTTGTAAAACATAACAAATAAGATATCAAAAATAAAAATATTTATATAGAAAATACGATTGAAATTAAAAACTGTAGTCAAGCACTACTATAAGCACCACTATTCATTGATACACATGATTTATAATGTTAGAATTGTTTTTATTAAGCAATATAATGAAAATAATTTAGAGGTCGTTATTGATTGAAACCTTATGCAGGTTTATATCTTTATTCTATTTTTAGCATTAACTATTGAAGTTTATGTAATTATATTATTCAATATAGATTCAAAATTATATTTAGAAAATAAAACACAAATATTAAACAATAAGTAGTTTATTACCATACAAACTAATAATTAAAAGACATTTAATCTTATTTAATAGTATTCTAGTAAGACATTCGTTTCGCGGGAATAAAAACAGTGTTTTTCTTAATCAGCCCAAAACAATCAGAAATAATTAATTTATATCTATTATGCACGTATACCGTTTTTATATCATTTTTTGTTGAATTTACCTGTAAACATGTAAATTGTTTTATTATTGCTTTTCAAACTTGTTTCTAGCGCTGAATATTAATGCTTATTATATATATATCATACTTATAAATCAAAAATATTTTTAGTTTTTGTTAGCTAGCATTCGTAAAAATAGCTATTTTTAGTATTGTAGGAGAACGAGACGGAGAGAGAGAGAATGAGATAATTATTTTTGTATATTATACAACAAAGCATATATATGATATATGACATTGTGGTGGTTTAATTTAATTTTTTTTAAATACAATATTACTGTTTTAATTTATCCAAAAGAATAAGAATATGTAGAACACAAAAAAAATAAAAAAAGAATGAACATTAGTAACTCGCACATTTTGACTTTTAAAATGTTATTGAAAAAACTTTATAGAGTTGTAGCTTTTTAGATTCCATAAATTTAATTAATGTTACGTTACATTAACCTTTCCGTGTTCTTAAAGAGATGAAATATCTGTATTTTTAAGAATTAATTGGATGATTTTGAAAACAAGCAAGTAGAATAAATCACTTTAAAGTTATTGACATAAAAAAACGTATTTCGACAGTTTTCTTAGTGATTAAAAGAAAACTTTAGATTAATGATATAAATTATCGCGCAATGTATAAAATATATTAAGACTTAAGCGACGAGTTGAAAAGTGAATAAACTTTTTAATAAATAGTGAATCATTAATAATCTTATATAAAATCAGATAAGCGTTAATTTTAAAAGAACTTGCAAAAGAGTCATTTAAAGTTAATAAATAAAAACAAATAAATCAAAAACAACTGAATTTATTATAATTTTAATAACAATAAACAAAACAAAATTGAAATTAAACTTGCATACAATGTTAAGTTTAAATTTAAGTGTAATAAAATACATATTGTAAGTTTTATTACCACAATGTTAAAATGAATTTAATTAAAGCGAATTTAAAACAGAAATAAAAATAAACTATTTATAGCAATTTGAGATATTTTTTTCTATAAGGTAATTCTCCAATAATACTGCTAGATTTTATATTTAATATGTTTAAATATTCTGTTAAATAACTAAAAAATTTTAAATATTACGTATATATTCTTATGTGTGATATAACCAGAACTAAAATCAGTAAATTTTATCTATAATAGCTAAGGTTAAATAAAATAAAATTTAAATTTAAATAAATAACAATCTTTGGAATTAGCATAGAAATGAGGTACGCCTCGCACAGTTATCACTCATATAAACCCGTTCAATCAGACTTATGAATACAAAATTATTAGATTAATAGTTTTCAAATAACAAAAGTTTTATAATTAGTATAAATTTTTATTGTATTGAACTCTTACTTAGCTTTTGTCGCATTTCTGTATATAAGGTTTAACATTAAGATTATTAAACAATTGTAATTTACAATTCATTATCACTTGTTATTTTGCTTTTGAAGCAATCGGTCGTAATTAAATTGATTAAAAACTTCTTTTAATAAACAGCTGAATATCTTATTTTATATTTAAATAAAATTTGTTGTTATAAGCGTTGTAAGCTGAAACCTTATTATTTAAATTAAGACAGTGATTGTTTAAATCATCGAGAAAAGAGCAAGTGAAGTATAGTATCTTTTAATATTACTTTTAAGTTGTCATCATCACACTTCAAGTGAATCCAAACCCGATTTCGGTGTTCACACTACCCCTATCTTTGTTAAATTGTTTCCATAAGATGCCGTTCATAAGTAAAAAGTTCGTTGAGTTTTACTAACGAATAAATCACACAAAAATGAGCGTGTTTTTATATCGTTTAATTTATTTGCTTAAAATTATTAAGTTCAGGAAATTTAAGTACAGGTTTCGACAAATAGCAAACAATTTGCGGCCTTTGGTTCAGTTAAATAATCTTGATAATGTTTCTTAAGATATTGAAAATTATGAGATATAAAATTAGTACGATCAACGACAATCTGGGATAGATAACGCAATTTAATGTTAATGGCATCATTGTTTTCTGAAAGTAGGACTGAATGATTAGTTAAATTTATATATATGACAATTTCAGGTACAAAATTAATGACAAATACCTTTATAGATTTTTGTATAATGGATAATAAAACAATAAATGAAAATTTTCGAATAATTAATTTCGAAACACATGTTTTTTGAACACAAAGTTAGTGACAGCATTATTGAATGCAACTAAAAAATTTATACTGCTCATTAGCGAAATGAATTTTCATAAAAGAAAAACTGACGTTGAAACAAAATTTGGTAAATCAAAATATACTATTTTTATAATTAATATAGTCATCATTGTAGAATATTATAGCCAAAATAAACACCAAGACAGAATCTAATCAACAATTTTACATTTGTATAATTTAAAATTTTTGACTAATTTTGTCTTTTCATAACTATTTTGCATTTATTTTTATTATTTAACAACAATTTTTGTTTATTTTAACAATCCCGTTATAAACCGTATTAGTAAGACGCGTGACATCAAAATTTAATCCTATTTTACCCACTAATATCCACTTTTGACTCCACTCTGTGTCAGTTTTGAACAATACCATATTTTAAATCATTTTTGACCGATTTCAGTGTTAACTGCTTATTCACTCAACGCTTTATTCATGTCATCCCAGTTCTCTTTCAATTTTAAAATTTATAAGTGCTTATGATAGAAAACTAAAAAATAGGTAGCTACTAAATAATTATTTAATATAACAGTAAAATTTTTGTCTGTTTTGAAGTATTTTAAATATATATTTTAACTTTTCATAAAATTATACTTTGCTATTCATTTTGGTATTTATGCAAACAGCTATCGCTAATAACCATACAGTGCAAACTAATTATAAATTTAATTTGACAATTGTGCTAAATCTTATTGTTATTCTTGATTAAATAGATTTTTTTTGTCATCTTTAAGAAAAAAAATTATAAAAATTGTAAAATACAAATCTAAATTCAATAAAAAGTTGTGAAGACTGTATATCAAAACTAACACTAAAGCGACATTTGGACTTTCCATTTAAAAATTACTGTGAATTGATAGAAAATCCTTTATTTTTAATTAGATTTAACTTTACAGTTCATAACTTTTATCAGACTAAACTTAACAAAATTAATTTTAAATGTATCTTTTTTGTTTATGTAATTTGAATTATTATTTTTATTAGGGTAAGGCATTTCCGGACTATAATCTGGTCTAAACGATCAGGAACCGTAATCAAAAAAGGAATCTTAATCAAAAATGTACCAAATGTGAGAATAGAAACAAAGAAATAAAAGTAATTTTTATTGCTATTAAAAACATTAAATTACAAAAAAAATTGAGCTGAATACTTATATACTTAATGATATATTTTTTTAATTTCGTCCTAAAAATGCTGCCTAAGTTTCATCAAGAAGTATTTGGAAGTAGGCTGTAGAGTTTTTTTTGAAGGATAGGATGCTTTAAATGAGGATAAAATGCATTAAAGAATAAAATTGAGTAAAACTCATCAAAAATCAGGTAAAAATAAACAATGTTATTGCAAAATTTGGCTTATCTTTGGTCATCAATGACTAAAAGGAGGTATTATTGGTAATATCTGACACAGAGTCTGGTCAAAAGTAGATAATATTGAGCAAAATATAAGTAAAATTTGGTGTGACGCGTCTTAGTAATTAAAATAAAACATAATAAGAACAGTTTTGATTCTCACTTTTATAACAATGTTTTAAAGTACATAAAATGTTTAGCGAATTAATAATAATTAAATATTTTGTTTGTTTAAAATTTTTAAAATGTTTAAGAGTTTTATAATGTAACTCCGACTCCAATGAAAGGGTGATGGTTTTGATAAAAATTATAATTGGTTTGATTTGGAGTAAAAATTAGTTACTAAGCTCACATACAATTGAATTAAGCTTGAATATTTTAAGCTGAAGTAAACTAATTCTCAAGTAAGAAAAATTATTAGAAATCATTTTAGCGAAAAAGTTTATTAATAATTTTTTTTAAATTTTGTAAAACTTTTTACATCACTTATTAAAACAAAATTCGATCTTGTGAATGTGACAATGACCATCAGTCCGTGTGTCTAGGTTTATAGCAGACATCAACAATCTGAATTAATAAATTATTCAAAAAATTGTCCTATATTTGTTACTAGTTGTCTTACAAGTTTGATTACACTAGTGATGTTTCCATGGAAATCATTCGCATTATCTAAATGTTTGACACTAAACATAATCAGCATAAAAATATAAAAATGTTATAAAGCATAATTATAAATCAAGATTAAAAACCAATGTTATACTTAGTTTGTTAATATCAATAATATATTATTATTGGTATCGAAGTCGGCGCATTATTGTTCATTGTTGTATTATTTGTTTTTAAACAGAAATTTGCTAAAATATTTCTTAAAGAAGAATAAATTTAATCTACAAAACTATATAAAACATTGTCAATATTTTTAGCCATACTTAAAAGAAAAAGATTATTTCTAATTTATTAATTAAAAATTAACAATAAATTACAGTTTTTACTATAGTTTCTGACAAAAACTAATATGATTGACCAATTATTAATAAGATAGAATGTAAAATAGATTTGTTCTGGGATTAACAATGTGGAATTATATGCTGAATTATTTTAAAAGAATATATTAAATGAAGAATTGATAATACATCTGAAATTTTTTATTACAATTCAATTATTTCACGACTGTCATATTTATAATAAAATTTTCACAAATATAATTGTATTATGGTATAATTTAGAATAAAGCAAAATATTCAATTGTTTTTAAAGTTCAATTAACAAAGTATAAAAACTTTATTTGCGTTTCTAGAAGTAGCTTCCACGCTGATTATAATAGTAGGAGCGTTGAGTATCTATAATTAAAAACTTTATTAAAATTTTATTATTTCATTTCATACCATAGTATCACTTTGGCATTACTGCGCATCTAAGATTACTATAATATTACTAAAGTTTCACATTTGTATTAATGCGCATCTATGGTGACTAAATTATTACCATAGTATCACAATAGCATAACTGCGCATTTGCGTGACTATAGTATTACCATATATGAGCATGTGTAGTAAATTCTACAAAAATCGGTATCACGAAATATTTCCGGTTAATTTTTGAAAATCAAGAAAATTTAATATAATCTATCAATTCGCTATAATTTATAGAATTTTATATGACTATATTGATATATAAATTTAAAAATTAAAATTTACTGCGCGCTAATTTCTTTACAATTAAATTAAATTTTGCACGGAACAAGTTTGTCAGTTAAATGTAATTTTGTTGTTATATTTCTCACTAATTTTATGCGCATACTACAATGTTCTATATAAATTAAAGTTTTATGATTAATTAATGGTAGTATAAAGTCGTTTTTCAATTTATAATAATTTCTTTCCGCATTAAAATGAATTCGGTAGGCGTTTAAAATAAATCAAAATTATTTTACGGAATAAGAAAGATTAATGTTCTAGTAATTAAGCAAAACAGTATAGTCTTCGATTATGATCAAATGGTAAAGGATAATATTAAAAAAAATGATCGTCGATATTGTCATAAAAATTAGCTTAATTCTTAAGGTCAACGATATAAAAAACCGTTTACCGAAACCTCTGCTAAAAAAACAAACTGAAATCAATATTGCTATTTTGACCGTTAATTGACAAAATTGCATTCATTTCGAATGTAACGGATGGTAAGTGTCCTTTAAAAATACGTTTTGGGCAAAATAATCATTTAATAATGTTTTCTATGTTTTTTTGCGAAATAGTTAAAAGGTTTTCTATTTACTAATGCATAATTTTGATATGAAACTAGCTTAAAACAAGAATGACTCATTCATAGAGCGCTTATTTTTTTATAGTTTAATGGAAACTTATGTTTCAAATTTATTAGTCTTTTAGTCAAGATGGAGAAACTGCAAATCCCGTTATAAAGTTATAAAAATAGATGAAATACCTTTATTAACATAAGATTGGTTAATTTGATATATTAACATACGGACAAACACATATACTGACATGGTCAAATCCATTAGCTTGCCTTTTTTTTAAATGTGAGCTGAAAAAGTTAATCCAATGTAATTCACCTATTATAAGTTAGGTGTCGATAATTTTTATTTTGAGAAAAGCAATATTAAATTTTATTAGATTTCTTGTTTGTAACCAAACTATAATTTATCTAAATTTAAATTCTCATTGCATTGATTGTTTGATAAATTGGTTCTTATCCTGAATTTGGCAAAAAGATTGGAAATAACAGCAAATCAAAATAAAGTGATTTAGTACTAAATTTAAAATTATTACTGATGAGATTAAAATAAACACAAAAAATAATAATGTTTAGCTAAGCGTTTTTAATTTAATCATATTTGCTATTCAAAAAATTTCAATTTTAAAATCTTATTTGCTTAGTTTTACTAGAATTATCATATGAAAGTTGTATAATTGTTTTTATAAATTATTTAAATAGAATGTGTCATACCAATATCATCATTATTCAATGATTTTATGATTATATTATTTTAAGAATTTAAAACTAATTTTCAGATCAATTAAATTGATTTCGGATATAGAAAATAATGTTTTTAAACAGTAACCTTTTCTTGATGCGCTGATTCATTAACTTATTAAACAAACTTAGTATAATATCATTGTTACTAGCAGCAGGCGCCTTTATTTTTATGTTTTTATACTATTTAGCTCACTTTAAAAAAACTCTGGCTTATGGTTTTAACATTGTCTGTCCATCTGTCTGTTTGTGACAAGTATTATTATAGAAAGATTTTACCTATTTCTTTTATTCATTAACGGAGTTTCCATCTTGGCTTAAAAATTATAATTTTTAAACGTGAGCATACATTAACATAATAATGTGTGCTCTATATGAATGTTACGATATTTTATATGTCTTTTTTGTCAAACATTTACGTTTGCTAAAGTTTAGTAACAAATGATTTTATTATATTATATATATTCCATAAAGATAAAGAGATGGTAATATAGAATCTTTATATATAACAAAATTCATTTGAATAAACGTTTATTATTAAAATTGAAGTTTCTTTTTTGTTTCCAGTGACCTTTTGATTTGTGAATCAAGATCAAAAAATTATATACACTAAAAGAATGTTAATAATATGCAATTATTAATTAACTGATATTAGTTGTTTTTTAGCTCACTTTTTTTAAAAAAAGGCGAGCTTATGGATTTGACAATGTCTGTCTGTCCGTCCGTCCGTCCGTCTGTCCTTCCGTCCGTCCGTCCGTACGTTCGCAAGTGTCCAGGTGAATAAGTTGCGTATGAAGATCGCACTTTATAGAAGATATTAGGCTTACCATTGCGATAGAAACTCCGCTTCCAGTTTTTACTTCAGTAGCAATTGGTTAACTGATTCCATGTCATGTCAATTAGCTGCCAAAGATACTAAAAGACCACGAGTTGACACAAACTGTTATGTGCACGTATTGGACCCATATATTGGCTTACCACGAAGGTAGAAATCACGTCTCCAGTTTTTACTTCAGTGGCACTTGGTTAACTGATCCCATGTCAGATGAATTAGCTGCCAAAGATACCATTAGACCACGAGTTGACACAAACTGTTATATGCACGTAGTGAACCCATGTCTTG
>JAQIXJ010001821.1:0-18482 GCA_034700185.1 Phthiracarus laevigatus | reverse complement strand
TTTGATCTTAGCTAACATTTATTTTAATTAAATTTTAGTCAACGTTTTTCTAAAGTTTCAAAAATAACTGATATAAAATACGTGCTAAGTTTTGTGGTCGAGCTAGTGCGGACACCGTCACGGACGGATGGATCCATAACCTCGCTCTCTTTTCAAGAAAGTGAGCTAAAAAGAATTCTGATCCAAGCTCAACGCCCACAAAGTGTAATTGTAATAAACCAAACTATTTGCTCGAACTTAGCACCGAAAGCCAACACTTGACTTAGCTAATGCAACAAAGGTAAGCAAATCATATTAACGAAATGCTAAAAATAATTATAATAATATCAAATCAGATTTAAAAGAACCGATAAAATTTTTTTTATTTGTTACATGAATTTAAGTATGAATTACAAAATATTATTGGGAACTTTAAAAAATATTATCGCTCTTAATAATATGGAAAGAAACAAAAAAATAAATGAAATATTAATATAAACTGAAAGTGGGAAATTAAACTGCAATAAATGATGTACAAATATTTGTATAAATAATTAAAGCACGGAAAATTAAATATAATAATTTTTTTATCGGTTAATGCGAGTGCTCTGAGAAATATTTTAGGGGTATTACTATTAAAAAACAAGTTGTTTTGCAGACTTTATAAATCAATATAAAATGTTATTCAAAATCGAATATTTTTTGAGACTCCACCGTTATTTAGCCTTTCTCCAAAAATTTTCGAAAATATTTAGTGAGTTTTATTAGTGCTATTGTAATTTTTTATTCTCATATATCCTGAACAGCATTTATTTTCAGAGCTGAGTGAAAACTTTAAATTATATATTAATAATTTAACCGCTTTTATTCAATATTATAATCATTATTTTTGCTTTTGTATACAAAATATTGGATATTTTATTAATTTAAGTTACCAATAAAAAATAAATAAAAATTAGTAAAATTAACTTTTTATAAATCATTATTTTAGTTGCCTTAAGTAAATATATATTCAATATATATGGCTTTTAACTCAATATTATAATCAATATTTTAACCTAAAATAAAAAATTATTTTCCGGGCTTTATTAATAATGTTACCATTTCTATCAAAAATAAGTTGACCGCCAATTTTTGGAGTGCCTGGATATGAAGGTAAAGAAGGTTTATAATTGAAATATTAATATAAATTGAAACTGGGAAATTAAACTGCAATATATGATATACCATTATTTGTATTAATAATGTTACCATTTCTATCGAAAATAAGTTGACCACCAATTATTCGAGTGCCTGGATATGAAGGTAAAGAAGGTTTTGGTGCTGCACGTCCAAGTTCCGTTTTAATCGGCTGATGTAAAAAAAAATTTAATTCCAAATCAAACAATTATTATTTGAATCAAAATTAATTATTCATTTACCCAAAGTGCAAATTTTGGGTGGAATAATATACCATATGCGCAGCCGAAGAGGCAGAATATTAATGGAAGAATCATTCTGTTACAATCTTACTTATAAGAACTCAAAATAACGAATGACTAAATTAACCAAAACCACCTTTTATCGACTCGGGTTTTAAAAGGTGGAGCCTATTTTTAATACTGGACAGTGTCTTGTAAAAATTAGCTTCAGGGCCACAGATTTGGTCAGTTTTGAACATTTCTGTATGATTATAAAAACTAGTTTCTTTTCTTCTGTTCTATATGTTTTGTCCATAGAAAATGCTTTACAAAAGATACGGCGAAAGCCTAATAAAACTGGATCCTTTTTGTTTACCCTCTTAACCCAAAAATAGCCTTTGGCTAAAGTTTGGTCAGTTTTGATAAATTTGTTTATGCTTAAAGTTTCGTGAGAATGTCCATTATTTAAAAGGCAATACAAAGGTCGTGTTCAGAGTTTTGATGCAATTTCTGTTTTTATTTCTCACTAAAAATATGAATGCAAATATGAAAAGTGGTTCCTATCTTTAAAAGTTTATCTAAGGTTTTAAAAGGTATTTCTGGTGAATCCTGTAAAATTTACAACAGTTATTTCAATTATTTACTACAAATTTAAATATTATCCGTTCAAAATCGCAATTAACAAAAAATTTAAAAAATTCTGTATATTTAGCCCAAAAATTTAAAGAATGAATCACTCATTAATGATAAATAAAGTGTTACGATATAATCATAGTTACCCAAGGTGGAGTGCTTGCCAAGGGTTGACCCCTTAGAATTCTGGAATGTATTGAAAAAGTGTTATTTTTTTGATTGAAAAAAAACATTTTTGTCCGAAGTCCAAAAAAATTGTCGTTTAAATCCGATGAGTTTTAGATTCCTTCTTAAAAATTGATATTATCAGTATCTGACCACCTCTAGCACTTCAGACCTTGGGTAACTATATGAATATAATAGAAAGGTTTTAGCGTTGTTTCCGAGCTATAAATAGTGTGTAATTAGTGTGCACAATTTTTAAGATATTATTGGTATTTTCTAAACAATTTCTCATTTTTTAATTTGTTTTTGTCCGAAAGCTAATAAAATCTATGGATCAATATATTCCGCGCTATTCCGTCCAATGCAGCGCAATGTTAAGCAAAGAGGAACAGAGGGCGTGGCATTTCTATGCTTTGGGCGGAATAGCGAGGATTGTTTCCGTGTTTTACCTTAAACTGTGTATCGCACATACCTCATATCTGACACTATTTTGTATTACCAAAAAATACAGTATAACACTTTTGGCTGTATGTAGAGTTCAGACAGCTTTCTATTTTTAAACTTTCTACTTTCGATGGATTTTAAAGGTTAAGTTATTGAAATTGAGCGGATAGTTTGTTGCTCTCTTGACATATCTTGACATATGCAATGTTGAGTGCATTCGACGAATACAAATCATTTTGTATTGCATTCTTAATAAGCATTAGTTTATAATACTTGGATATTAAAAAAGTTATATTTTAAGTCAATTAATTCCTAATTAAAATGCAAAATTTCTCTGAAAGTTTCTCATAGAATGTTTTTCAAAATGTAAACAATAAAATTATATGTTGTTACTAATTTTATAACATTTAAGTTAGAGAAAATCATTATTAAGGCCTCGAAAATCGTTAGTAAAAAAGGTGCAAATAATTTATTAATCGTAAGAAATAAATGATCAAATAGATAGAAAAAAATATATTGATTTGCATTCTGAAATTTTTAAAAATTGCAAAAACTCAGCGAAATTTGTGCCTAAAACTTCTCTAGACATTTTTTTCTATAATTTTCTTAGTGAAATCCTGAAAACATAGCCCCACTAAAAATGTAGAGAATTTAGTGACAATTTTTAGTATTCTAACGCCAAATATTCTAATTTTTTTAAAAATTGTATTAATTAGAAATAAATAAAATCGTTAGGTATTTCGAATATCGTTTGAATCGTTAGTTAAAATTAATATTTTTTGGAATTAATTAAGTTATAAAACAACTTTAGAATAGTTATCAATATGTTTTTCGATGGTTTTAGCAAATAAATACTTGACGATTTTCATGGCCTTAGGAATAATTTTCTTGTTGGGAATAATTTCTCTTTTTGAAATATTTGAAAGAGTTTCTCAGAATTTTTTTCCTTCCCAACTATATTTATCAGTATAACGTTCGAATACTTTACGAGTTAGTTCCAACTCTTTTCACATAAAAGATACAGTAAATTGAGTGTATTTAAACAAAACAATACGCATAACAATGCAATGCAAAATAAACTTAAATGGTAATTATAATTGTCAAAAACATATAAATATGTACGTCTCTATCTTATGTCATATACATGTATATATCTTAGAAAAACATTTTTACGTTATGTACGCTCAAAATTGACAGCTATAATGCTAGACATACTTTACGCAACACACATATCTAATCTTAAGGACACATTAAACTTGATTCTTGTTTTTACTGGATTCGGTGACTAATTTTATTCCTTTACTCTCACTTTAATTAATATTCCTTTATCCGCACCCGAAAAGGGTTGAGGTAATTAACGAACTGTGTTGCGAGGAATAAATTGGCGTCAATATCGAATTGGAGGCAAAATACTTTTGTCTATCGGCAATGTTTGCGCTGCTTAAGTAGAGAACATCGAAATGCAGGGACAAAACAGCACTAATGACTAAATTAACGGGACAGTAAGGGCTATCATTTTCAAAGTTTTTCTATTACGCGTCACTGAATATGCTGATAACACAACGATCGGCAATGAATTCAAATCACTGAAAAATGTTAATAGTAATGAGCATAATTTCAAAGCAGGTTTAAAAGGTGCGATAAAAGATTTTTATTTGTCCCATCTTTAAATTACATTTTTTAAGCATGAGTTACAAATTATCTGAAAGTTTAAAAAATTATTATGACGCTTAATAACATTGAAAGAAACAAAATTAAAATGTTTAAAACTTGATAAGAACTGAAACTAGGATATTGAACGTCTGTTAGGTATGGTTATTTTTGGACAACAGCAGAACGACCGCCTGCAGCGAGTGCTCCAACTAATCCGCTCGAGACAAACCCATTATTATGAACGCCAGTGACTTGAGGTTCGATTACAACATTGGATGCTACTGGTGTACCAAACTGTCTCGCATATGAAACGGGTGATTGTTGTTGAAAAAGTGGCAGTTGTTGCGAATATCCATTAACATGTGATAGAACTGGAAGTTGTTGTGCATATCCTGTAGTAATAATTTGTGGGTTTTAATTTTCACTGGTTCTCGGTATTGTTTGGTACTTATTTTTAGTAAAATATCTAAATATTGGATTTTTACCAATAATAGAATTAAAATTACCCCTCATATAATATAATTTTTCAAGTAATTTAATACCAGTTCTAATTTAACCGGTGATAAGTTTATACCCGATAGCGTTAACGACAGGATTATCAATAACAATAGAGTTAGAGGTTGGTAATGTACCTATTATTGGTTGGTATGTGTTGGGTGAAACTCCAATTGGCTGGAATGAGTTGGATGACACTCCAACTCCTTGACCTCTCAACTCCGGTACGTTCGACACCACTCCAAATGGATTAACACTCTGTACATAACCAACTTGTTGTGGAACATTGATTAAAGTTGGATGAAATGCTTGATCTCTAACCTCTGCAGCAGTAGCTGCCAATTGAACGGATCCAATCGGTTGAACAATGCTTAGCAATCTATTTTCGTTTTGATTAACTGCTTGTATTTCTTGCGCTGTTTGTGATGCTATTCCACCACCAACTCCTACAGTACTTAATGACTGGAGTGAGTTAGACACGAGTCCAACTCCTTGACCTCTCAACTGCGGTACGTTTGACACCACTCCAACATTTTGTACGTAACCAACTTGTTGTGGAACATTGCTAACGTCTACATTTTGTCGTAATGCTTCATCTCTCACCTCTGCAACAGTATCTGTCACTTGAACTGATCCAATTGGTTGAACAATACTTTGAAATCTGCTTTCATTTTGATTAACTGCTTGTATCTCTTGGGCTGTTTGTAATCGGCCACCGCCTCCTCCTCCTCCACCACCACCGCCACCTCCTCCTCCTTCTTCATTGCCTTTTGATCCACTAAGTCCACGACCTATTCAATTAAAATAAAGTGACCAAATGTCAAGCTATAAAACTTCCTGATATACAGTATTAATAGAATATTCTTAAAGTTAATTTGTTTTTTCATAATTTCTTGAACAACAATTTGTCATAAATTATCTGAAAGCATAAAATACCTTGAATTAAATATCTTGCAGCTAAAACAGGTGTCTGGTATTCTTGTTGATATAATGGCGCATATGACCCGTAAAAGTAATTGCGATTATATGGCGAATATTGTGGATTTAATACTAGATTTGGTACGTATTGGTATGTTCTATACGATGGATTGTTAGCAACATTTGGTGCGCCGATAAATGATATACCATTATTTGTATTAATAATGTTACCATTTCTATCAAAAATAAGTTGACCGCCAACTATTGGAGTGCCTGGATATGAAGGTAAAACTGGAAGTGAAGGTGCAGGTGCACGTCCACCTTCCGTTGTAATCGGCTGATGGAAAAATTAATCCCAAATAAAATAATTATTATTTGAATTAAAATTAATTATTCATTTACCCAAAGCGCGAATCCTGGTTGGAATGATACACCAAATGCGCAGCCGAAGAAACAGAATATTAATGGAAGAATCATTCTGTTATAATCTTACTTGTAAGAACTCAAAATAACGAATGACTAAATAAACGAAAACCAAATGCCTTTTATCGGCTTGGGTTTTAAAAGGTGGAACCTATTTTTGTCACTGAACAGTGTCTCGTGCAGTCTTTTTAAAAAATAGCTTCAGGGCCACAGTTTTGGTCAGTTTTGATCATTTCTGTGTGATTATAAAAACTAGTTTCTTTTCTTCTGTTCTATATGTTTGGTTCATAGAAAATGCTTTACAAAAGATACGGCGAAACCCTACTAAAACTGGATCCTTTTTGTATACTACCCTTAACCCCAAAATAGCCTTTGGCTAAACGTTTGGTCAGTTTTGATAAATTTGTTTGTGCTTAAACTTTTCGTGAGAATCTATATTATTTAAATGGCAATACAAGGTCGTGTACAGATTGTTGATGCAATTTCTGTTTTTATTTCTCACTCAAAATATGAATGCTATTAAGAAAATAAAGAAAAGTGGTTCCTATCTTTAAAAGTTTATCTAAGGTTTTAAAAGGTATTTCTGGTGAATCCTGTAAAATTTACAACAGTTATTTCAATTATTTACTACAAATTTAAATATTATCCGTCCAAAATCGCAATTAACAAAAATTTTAAAAAAATACAATATAATTAGTCCAAAAATTTAACGAATGAATCGCCTCATTAATTATTTTGAGAAATTTAGAGTGACCCCTGTTTATATAAAGTTTTGCGATATAATAGAAAGGTTTTAGCGTCGTTTCCAATCTATAATTTGTGTGCGCAATTTTTTCGATTTTATTGGTATTTTGTAAACAATTTCTTATTTTTCAATTTTTTTGTCCAAAAGCTGATAAAATCTATGGATTGTTGAGAGAGAGAGAGAGAGAGAGAGAGAGAGAGAGAGAGAGAGAGAGTGAGTGAGTGAGAGAGCAAATTTTCTGTGAAAGTTTCTCTTAGAAAGTTTTGCAAAATGTAAAGAATAAAATTATATGTTTTTACTAATTTTATAACATTTATGTAAGAGAAAATATTGTTAAGACCACGAAAATCGTTAGATAAAAGGGTGCAAATAATTTATTAATCGTAAAAAATAAATGGACAAATAGATAGTAAACAAGAATGGAACATTCATAGATTTCTTAGGATAATGCATACTTATATACCAAAAATATAAGTTTTTCAGCCTATATAAAAAATGCATAATCCATTTATTAATAAATGAAATAGGTGAAATCCCTTTATTATAACTTATCACAGACAGACATACGGACGGACGGACAGTCATTGTCTTAACCATAAGCCCGTTTTTTTTAAAGTGAGCTGAAAATAAATTGATTTACATTCGGAAATTTTTAAAAAATTGATGCCTTGCGAATTTAAACAGCAGTATTTTGAACTTTGTGCCTAAAACTTCTCTAAAAATTTATTTTCTATAATTGTTTTAGTGAAACCTTGAAAACAAACCCCACTAAAAATTTATCGGATTTTAAATTAATATTTTTTGGAATTAATTTAAACTAAAAATAAACAAGTTATAAAACAACTTTAGAATAGTTATCAACATGTTTTTAAATGGTTTTAGCAAATAATTACTTGACGATTTTCATGGCCTTAGTCATTATCCTATAGGAATAATTTCCTTGTTGGGGATAATTTCTCTTTTTAAAACATTTGAAAGAGTTTCTCAGAAACTTTCTCCATCCCAACTATATTTATGAGTATAGCGTTCGAATACTTTAGTTCCAACTTTTTTCACGTAAAAGAGTGCATTTAAACTAAACAATACACTTAACAATGCTATGCTAAATAAACTTATATGGTAATTATAATTATCATAAATATGTACGTCTCTATCTTATGTCATATACATGTATATTAGAAAAAGTTTTTTACGGTATGTGTACACAAAATTGACAGCGCACACAACTATAATGCTAGACATACTTTACTCATCACACATATCTAATCTTACTGTAAATTTGATTATTGTTTTTACTGGATTCGGCGACTAATTTTATTCATTTACTCTCACTTTAATTAATATTCCTTTATCCGCACCCGGACAGGATTGAGGTCATTAACGAACTGTGTTGCGAGGAATAAGTTGGCGTCACTATCGAATTGGAAGAAAAATACTTTTGTCTATTGGCAATGTTTGCGCTGCTTAAGTAGAGAACATCGAAATGCAGGGACAAAGTAGTACTTGTGACTAAATTAACGGGACAATAAGGGCTATCATTTTCAAAATTTTTCTATTGCGCGTCAATGAATATGCTGATAAAACAACGATCGGGCAACGAATTCAAATAACTGAAAAATGTTAATAATAATGAGCATAATTTCAAAGCAGGTTTAAAAAATGCGATAAAAAATTTTTATTTGGTCCACCTTTAAATTACATTTTTTAAGCATGAGTTACAAAATATCGGAAATTTTTAAAAATTATTATGACGCTTAATAACATTGAAAGAAACAAAATTAAAATGTTTAAAACTTGAGAAGAACTGAAACTAGGATATTGAACGTCTGTTAGATATGGTTATTTTTGGACAATAGTAGAACGACCGCCAGCTACGAGTGCTCCAACTAATCCGCTCGAGACATATCCATTATTACTGTGAACATCAGTGAATTGAGGTTCGAATCCAACATTGGATACAATTGGTGCATCGAAATTTCTCAAATATTCTGCCGGTGAGGTAACGATTTGATGGACTCCTTGAGCAGATGGCAAAACTTGCAATCGCTGCGGATATCCTGAAGTAACAATTTGTGTGTTTAATTTTTGGCCATTTTCTGGGGCTGTTTGGTATTCGTTATTAATTGGAACTTTAGATATTGGAATTTTGCCAATAACTAAATTTAATATATCCTTCACATCGCCATATATTTTGCCATATATGGCAAAAATGGGGGTAAGCTTACCAGTGAAATGGTCTAATATAATACCGGCATTATTAGGTAAAGGAGGAATAGATGCTGAGAAAGTACCTATTAATGGCTGGTATGAGTTAGACACGAGTCCAACTCCTTGACCTCTCAACTGCGGTACGTTTGACACCACTCCAACTGGATTAACACTCTGCACATAACCAACTTGTTGTGGAACATTGATTACATCTAAAGTTGGTTGAAATGCTTGATCTCTAACCTCTGCAGCAGTTGCTACTTGAACTGATCCAATCGGTTGAACAATGCTTAGCAATCTATTTTCATTTTGATTTACTGCTTGTATCTCTTGCGCTAATTGTAATCCCCCGCCACCGCCGCCTCCTCCACCACCTCCACCTCCCCCTCCTTCTTCATTGCCTTTTGATCCACTAAGTCCACGAGCTATTCAATTAAAGTATTAGAATGTTACGAAAAATCATTTTAAATCTCGTTTTACTAGAAGTATGAGTAAATTTAATAATTTAAATTTAAAAAAATATTATACCGAGTATATAAGTTTTTGCTAATTATTTCTCAAGATTTTCTTCGGAAATACAATGTAATTGTATAAAGATTTTATATAAAAAATTTGTGACCAGCGTAACAAGGCTCCAATTTTAAAATTTAAACACTAACGGATTAGGGAGACAAAATTTGAACTTTTGATTTAAAATAAATTAGCCACAAAGTGCGAGGAAAAAACAAAAAAAAATTGTTTTCGTAGATATAAAAAATTAATCAATAAAACTAAAACTGTCTAACATATAGTAGAATATTCTTAATTTGTTAGTCATAATTTCTTAATCTATAATTTGTCATAAATTATCTGAAATCATAAAAGATTACCTTCATTTAAATATCTTGCAACAAAAATTGGTTCCTGGTATTCTTGTTGATATAATGGCGCATATCTTCCGTAAAAGTAATTGCGATTATATGGCGAATATTGTGGATTCAATATAAAATTTGGTACATATTGGATTGTTCTATATGACGATGATGATGGATTGTTAGCTACATTTGGTGCGCCGATATATGATATACCATTATTCGTATTAATAATGTTACCATTTTTATCAAAAATAAGTTGACCGCCAACTATTGGTGTGCCTGGATATGAAGGTAAAGAAGGAGGTGCGGCAGGTTTCGGTGATGCTGGTGATGGTGCGCGTCCACCTCCCGTAATCGGCTGATGAAAAAATTATTTTAATCCCATAAAAAATAAGAATTGTTTGAATTAAAATTAATTATTCATTTACCCATAGTTCGAATCCTGGAAGGAATGATACACCAAATGCGCAGCCGAAGAAGCAGAATAATAACGGAAGTATCATTCTGTTATAATACGAACTAAACGAACTTAAAATAACGAATGACTAAATCAACCAAAAAACAAATGCCTTTTATCGGCTCCGGTTTTAATTGTCATTTAAAAATTATTTTAAAAGGCGGAACCCATTTTCAATATTGGACAGTGTCTCATGTAGTTTTTTTTTAAAAATAGCTCCAGGGCTTCAGTTTTGGTCAGTTTTGATCTTTTCTCTATGATAAAAAAACTAGTTTTTGTTTTTTGTTTTGCTGTTTTATAATCTTTGTCAATAGAAAGTGCTTTAAAAAAGATACGGCGAAACCTACTAAAACTCGATCTTTTTGTATACTACCCTTAACCCAAAAATAGCCTTTGGCTAAAGTTTGGTCAGTTTTGTTAAGTTTGTTTATGCTTAAACTTTTCGTGAGATTGTCTATTATTTAAATGGCAATACAAGGTCGTGTACAGAGTGTTGATGCAATTTCTTTTTTCTATTTCTCACTCAAAATATGAATGCAATTATTTAAAAGTGGTTCTTATCTTTAAAAGTTATCTTTAAAGGTTTTCAAAATTTACAGAAATTATTTAAATATTATCCGTTCATATTCGCAAATAACCAAAAATACGGTATAATTAGCTCAACAATTTAGTGAATGAATCGATCCATTAATAATTTTGTAAACGTTAGTAACCCAAAAAATATAAATACAAAGCCGTAAACTTTCAGTAAATTGAAAAACTGCGACAACTAACACATAACGTACATAGCGTTACGCACACACACACAACGCGTACAAGACTCGGTCTCTTTGAATATTACGCATCGGTATCATAGATACACAATCAAATTAGCAAAACAGATACAATCAAAATTAGTTAATTTTATTATGAATAAATGATTAGTTTCCCAGTTTTATGTTACATAACAACGAAATTTAATTCAATTATCGTTAATTTCTTTGTGAATTGCATTTAATTATGAATTCTAATGGTAGCAATTCGTATTAAAATAACCATAAAAACAAAAAACTAGATATGTATGAGTAATAACACATTGATATTTACGCAGCCATCATATCTTCGTCGATGCCGTCCACCTCATGGACACAACACTCGCGAACCAATCGACTCTTCAATTGGAGATCATTTACCAATATGTATGGGCAAACATCGATGACCAGCAACGCCACGCCAATCGCTCGAAATCGACAAATAAACATGATGTCCACTCCGATGACCACCAGTTCCAGCGAAGCATACAATCGGCGAACGGTTATAATATGTGTGACTGAAGGAAGGGGTTTGGCGTGCGGTGAGATTGGTTTGGCGGCCATTGATCTGAGAAGTGCTGTTCTTCTGTTGAGCCAATTTGCCGATAATTCGCTTTACGATTGTCTGACAACGAAATGCCATATTTATCGTCCGTTAGAGATCATAATACCGAACACTATTACCGCCGAATCGAACGTAAATCGATTACACAAAACTCTGGAGAATCAGTTTCCTGATGTGCGTGTGACCGCTGTTGAGAGGAAGTATTTCAATGAAAAGAAAGGTTAGCGTTGTTTTCGAGCCGTAATTAAATTGTGTATTGTGTGCGCATTTTTTCCGATTTTTTGATAGAAATAATTATAATTATTGTTACAAATTTTTATTAATTGAAAGCAAATTGTTTTTGTCCGAAAGCTGATGAAACTTATGCATTGGAATCGTTTGTTTCGCGTGCGACCTTCAACTCTGCAGTGCAAACTTTGCATCGCAAACACCGCACACCTGACACTACAGTATTTCCCATTACCAAACAATATAGTACTGTATAACACTTTTGACTGTATGCACTATTCTGACATTCTTGGATTTTAAAGGTTTAAGTTATTGATGCGATCATTGAGCGTACATAACAATAGTGTGTTGTGTTATTGACATGCAATGTACTGTAGAGTGCATTCGCTGAATACAAATCATAATTTCTGTTTCGAATACCTAATTATCTTTGGCTTATAGTTACTTAGCGATTTAAGTTATAATTTATGTCTTATTAATTCTTAAAACTAGTCATTCAAAATACTTACAACCCATTTATAAGTATAGCTTTTGAATACTTTGGTTCCAACTCATTTTAAGTACAGATAAATTGAATGTTTTTAAACAAGACAATACGCTATGCAAAGAAACTTTAATGTTGACTGTAATTGTCATAAAACATGCCCATATTTTAACGTCTATTTTATGCCATTTATTTTAGAAAAAACTTTCTTCATTTTGTGTAAACAGATTTTTATTGACAGCGCACACAACTTTAATGCTAGACATACTTTACTCGTCACACATATCTAATCTTAAATTTGATTGTTGTTTTTACTTCACTCGGCGCCTAATTTTATTCGTTTACTCTCACTCAAAATATACGTTATCCACACCCGAACAGGACTAGAGGTGATTAACGAACTGTGTTGCGAGGAATACATTGGCGTCACTATCGAATTGGAGGCCAAATACTACTGTCTATCGGCGACGTCTGCGCTGCTAAAGTACATCGAACACGTCGAGAACATACTATACGCCCCAAACTCGCTTAAAGTAGTGTACGAAGGATCCACTAATACTATGACTATCGATCCAACCACCGCTAAATTACTCGAACTTATAGTAAACACGAATGACTCGAAAAGCAATGAATCGCTATTTGGAGTCATAAATCACGCGAAAACTCGATCTGGTTTTCGTCTGTTGCGCTCCAATGTCTTACAGCCATCCACTGATATAGAGTTAATCGAGACACGTCTCGACACTGTCGAACAAATTTTAAGCTCGCCAACCATTTTCGATGGTCTCGAGCAGGTATTGAATCAGTTGGGTTCGATCGATATCGAGCACTTGCTGTCGCTGATCGTACAAATGCCAAAACAGGAGGATCTGAAGTGTGCCGAACGAAAAATCGAAAACATTATTTATCTCAAACACGTTCTAACGCTTATCGATTCGCTTAAGATAGTGTTTAGCGGTGGCGAGAATCAAGCGTTTCAAAGCTATTTCGCTCAACTCAGTGATAATCGTTTCAATTTGCTCATTCAATTGATCGATAACGTGATTAATAAAGATTGTCGATTCACGAGAGGAGCGTTGAACGTGAAAATGCATAAATGCTTCGCCATTAAGTACGAAACACTTTCTTTGCTCCAATATTTGCTTAAAGCAGTAATAAAATTTCAAAAAAAATTGTTTAACCCTAAGACAAGGCGCTAATGGTCTGCTAGACGTTGCGCGTCGAGCGTATTCCGAAGGTATCGACGACATCGAGACGATTATCAATGAATTGTCGACACAGCACTCAATACCATTGAAAATGGTATATTCGGCTACGCGTGGATTTCACGCCCAATTTAGTTTCGGTAAAAATGATAGCGACACTGCTCTGCCCTCATATTTCATTCGGGTTTCGAAGAGCAAGCAAAGCATACACTTTACCACACATGAACTCATTAAGCGAAACACTAGAATCAATTCTGCCACCGAAGAAATTTATCTCATAAGCAATTCGTAATTAAGTCGCAATAAGTTTTCACTATTTTTTATATTTCGCTTTTGTTTTCTAGAATAATCTCGGAATTGTTAAAAGAAATTCGAGCGTACATCGGATGTCTCTATAATTTTGCGGATATCGTGTCGAATATAGATTTATTATTTTCGTACGCATATCATTGCACAATTTCGGATTACGTTCGTCCAACTTTCAGCGATTCGCTGGCCATTCGAAACGGAAGACACCCTATTCTCTATAAAATTCATAGTGAAACTACTGTTGCAAATAACACGGTTTAAATTGTTTGGATTTTTATTTCTTCTTATTATTAACGTTATATTTACTATAATTATTACAGTTAAATATTTGAGGGTTAATTCATAAATAACTATGAAATTTTTTGTTTTATATAAAAATTAGTTTCTAACCGAAGACACTAACTTTATGGTAATAACTGGACCAAACATGAGCGGCAAATCGACATATTTGAAACAAGTAGCACTGCTTCAAGTGATGGCACAAATCGGTTCATTCATTCCCGCGGAGTTCGCGTCGTTTCGCTTAATGGACCGGTTGTTCGCACGCATCGGCAGCAACGACGACATACAGACTAATTGTTCCACGTTTATGCTGGAGATGAAAGAGATTAGTTATATACTAAAAAATATGACCGATAACACTCTGGTGATTATCGACGAACTGGGAAGAGGCACTTCCACCGAAGAAGGTGTGGGCATTTGTTGGGCGATATGCGAACAACTGCTTTCAAATAAACTCTTCACGCTTCTCGCCACTCATTTCATTGAATTGAGTAAACTGGAAAATTATTATTATAACGTTTCGAAGTAAGAATAATAAACTGAAATGCAGTTTTTTATGGTTCATAAGGTTTTGTTGGTCTTTTATAATATCAGTAAATAATTTTTTGACCACAAATTCTATTTGTTTTTAGTTATAGTTTTCAAGTGCATCATTTAGAAGATGACGGGGAAAACACTCGCAATACATATTCGATTCACTATCCTCATATTATTGTATATGGGCCAACAAAAGAAAGATTTTATGGTTTAAAATTGGCGGAAATATCGCTAAACCAGACGATCATTGACGACGCAAAACGAATTGCCAGCCAATTGGTTGAGAAACAACGCGATGCAAGTGTTTTGCAGTGTTAGTGTACTAAAACAAAGATTTTTTAGCGATTATTTATTTTTTAGGGACTTATTTGCCCATCGGATGCGCGAAGTAATAAAGCGATGTATAATTTGGCGTCGCATTTGTTTAAATTGATCAAAAATGGGGAAACTATCGATAAAAAAGCGGTGATTGAATTAAGAGAAATGTATCGCAACGAAATGGAGCGATCAATGCCATCGTCGACCGTTACAAATGATGGCAACAATGATTCTACAGATTAACTGTGATTATAATGTGATAATTTACATAGTACTGTAATAGCTAACTTATATAATGTGATAAATGAAATACTCGTTCGATTGTAAAATTTACATTAATGTATCATAATATTTAGTTGTTAAAATAATTATAAATTTGCAATTCCAAATAAATCTAATACTAAACTAATGGTATTTCTATGGTTAATTCACAAAATTTAGGCTAAAATGTTTTAATGTATTAATTTTAATTTACTTTTCATCTCGAAATCTGTTTGCTTCCTTAAAATATGAAAAATAGCGCCTTCTAACGGATTTTTGATTTATTTAATTTGTTTAACTTTGTTAAAAGTTTTTTACATTAAATTCTAATATAAAAAGATGTCATAATGAAAAATCTAGACAAATAATTGGGGATTTGTGCAATATTTGTGTGTGTGTGTGTAATTTATGAATTTTTGAAAACCTTTAAAGATAACTTTTAAAGATAGGAACCACTTTTAATAATTAATTGCATTCATATTTTGAGTGAGAAATAGAAACTGAAATTGCTTAAACTCTCTGTACCCGACCTTGTATTGCCATTTAAATAATAGCCAATCTCAAGAAAAGTTTAAGCACAAACAAACTTAACAAAACCGACTAAACTTTAGCCAAAGGCTATTTTTGGATTAAGGGTAGTATGCAAAAAGAATCCAGTCTTAGTAGGTTTCGCCGTATCTTTTTTTAAAGCACTTTCTATTTATTGACAAAGATTATAAAACAAGAACGACACATTTATAGAGCTTACTTTCTTATAGTTTGATCTAAGCTTAATTTCCATAAAAACCACTTTAATTTATAATAGTTTACAGTTTTGTAACATTTCGAAATTAACGAATAAAATACTTGCTAAATTGAGTGTTTGAGTTAGCGAGGACAAAAGGACGGACAAACAGACACGGTCAAACCCATAAGCGGTATGAGTGAGCTAAAAACAGGTTTTTTATTTTCATAGAGAAATGATCAAAACTGACCAAAACTGAAGCCCTGAAGCTATTTTTTAAAAAAGACTACACGAGACACTGTCCACTATTAAAAATGGGTCCCACCTTTTAAAATCGTTCTTAAATGATAATTTAAACCGGAGCCGATAAAAGGCATTTGCTTTTTGGTTGATTTAGTCATTCTTTATTTTAAATTCGTTTAGTTAGTATAATAGCATAATGATACTCCCGTTATTATTCTGCTTCTTCGGCTGCGTATTTGGTGTATCATTCCTTCCAGGATTCGGACTTTGGGTAAATGAATAAATAATTTAAATTCAAATAATTCTTATTTTATATTGGATTAAAATAATTTTTCCATCAGCCGATTACGAAAGGAAAACCTGGAGCACCAAAACCTTCTTTACCTTCATATCCAGGAACCCCAATAATTGGCGGTCAACTTACTTTTGATAAAAATCGTAACATTATTAATACGAATAATGGTATATCATATATCGGTGCACCAAATGTTGCTAACAATCCATCGTATAGAACATACCAATACGTACCAAATCTAGCATTGAATCATAACAATTGGGCATTACAAACAGCGCAAGAGATACAATTAGTTAATCAGAATGAAAATAGATTGCTAAGTCTTGTTCAACCAATTGGATCGGTTCAAGTGGCAGCTTCTGCTGCAGTGGTCAGAGATCAAGCATTTCAACCATCTGTAGAAGTAATCAATGTTCCACAACAAGTCGGTTATGTACAGAGTTTTAATCCAGTTGGAGTTGTGTCGAACGTACCGCAGTTGGGAGGTCGAGTTGGGCTCTTGTCTAACTCATTCTTGCCATTAATTAGTACTCTATCAAAAAATATTGTTCCTATACCTATTATAGACCATGTAAAGGGTAAACTTAGCCCTTTTTATGCCATATATGGCAAAATATTCGGCAATAAAGGAGATGAAACAGTAGCAGGAGGAGGAGGGGGTGGAGGAGGAGGAGGTGGTGGCGGAGGAGCTGTAGTAAATCTCTACCTTGTGCCTGCGAACTCTAGTAAAATGTTACATTATAAATGAATTTAATTGTAAACAATTTAATTGATTCTATGATAAAATCAAATTAGCTATTTATGGGTTAGGGATAATGTAAATTCGTTTAAATTCTGACGGGCGAAACATAGATTTGTCAATTGAGTTAATTTAATATTTCAATCAAACTGTTTATTATTGATTACTATATAAACTTACCGCTGTATTTATTCTTGTCATAGAAAGTTTCAGATTAAAATTAACGATTTATGTTGAATAAAAATTATTGTTTATACAGCATATAAAAAGATTTTCTGATGACATAATGAAAAATCTGGACAAATAATTAGGGATTCGTGCAATAGTTTAATTCAGTTATTATCCCGTATTTCGTAATGATGTGTGTGTGTGTGTGCGACATGTTTTCGAAAATCGTTTATATTAAGATAATAATTATAATTAAAGTATAACTTCTAAATAATTAACTTATTAAAAATAATCGAATTGGGCATAGTTTGTATCATCCACGGTATATATTTTAACTGCAAACATGTTTTGTTGAATTGATAAAAAAAAAGTTGAGATTGGGTCAATAAAATAGTAACGGTAAGCAACAATTTTATTGATTCGTATTTAAAATACTTTATAGAAATTCGTTTTTGAATAACTGGAAAAATATGCGCATCAATATTTAGAGCGCATTGCCATCTAAATTAATATCACAAAAATTACTTCGTAACCATAGAACAAATTATTAACAAAATTTGATAGCAGATACTCAAACAATACGACAATATCGCGCGAAAGAAAAAAAAATACTGGTTAATATATTATTTAGCACTTTTTTATCTGAAAAAAAATCTATATTAGCGAAAAACCTATTTGCACAGGTATAGTACGCCTTATATAAACGTAGTAAATACTAAAAAAAATCAGCTCAATTCGTCGACTTATCGCACATACAATAAAAAAACCAAACTAAAACAGCACAGCCACGCTCTGGTGGGCGACGTCAGCACTGTTTTTTATTATAGCCAAGGATTTCGTGCGAAAAACTTGTTGTCCGTGAGTTGAAATATTCAACTCTTGTTTTCTATTATCTCTTTTTTTTGAATGACAAAAAAAATCGTTGGCTATTAATTGGTTAAAAATCGAAAACTGGTTTA
>JAQIXJ010001820.1:0-18492 GCA_034700185.1 Phthiracarus laevigatus | reverse complement strand
CAATCAGTTCGTATCAAAATTCGTGAAATTATTTTTGTGAAATACAAATGTTTAAATACAAAAAAATAGTGATTATTAATGAAAATATTCAATAAGTCGTATCGAAATAGTAGTATATAGTATTATTAATTGTATCAAATTATTGTATTAATAATAATGAAATTTTTTAACGAAACAATTAGTTTTTTCACTAAAATATGGTATTTTTTCGAGTATTATAAGTAATGTAATATGTAAGAAAAAACAATTTTGTTTTAAACAAAAAAACCGAAGTTTTTCGAAAATTATTCACAAATTATAAGCAAAAAAGTTGTTTAAAAGATAACAATAATTATTATTATAGTAATACTAACATTAGTTAAGTTCGCAAAATGTTATTTGGTTTTGTTCGCTTAACAAAAAATATGTGCGTCAATAAAAATTACAAAAAGTTTGATAATACGAAAAAAATAATCAAAAAAAATAATACGCGTTACAAAATATTAGTTAAGAGAATATTTAAATCGTTTACAATATTTCAGTAGAATTAGAATCTACGGATTCAATTGTTGCATTAATTGTTTCGGTTTCATTTGAATCATTTGTTGGTTGAATTATTTCGGTATAATTTTAATCATTTGTTGATTCAATTAAATTGTTCTCATTTGAATCAATAGATATTTCAATTGCTTCATTATAATTAGATTCAATTGGTGATACAATTTGTACTTCAATGGAATCAATTACTTGACAAACCAGTGATTCAAACGGAGAGTTAGAATCATTTTCGTTTGAAACAATTGATGTTTCGATCGAATGAGTGAATGATTTAAATGGAGACTCATTTTTGTTAACAATTGGTGATTCTACGGTAGAATCTACTCGAATGACTTGTGTAGCCAATGATTCGTTTGATTCATTTAATTCGTTTGAATCGTTAGTCGGAATAATTTGGTTGGAACAAGATTCTGGAACCGTTTCACTTGATTCGATTGAATCGCTCGAAACATTCGATATCTGATCGAATGACAAGTCCGCCACCCAATCTCTGTTCCAAACTACTAATCTGATTATGGCGTCGTGCCTTTTGTTTCGTAATTGAAGATAAATCTAAATCTAAATCAAATTTTTCATACGGACTGACCAAATGCTTTTTGTATTTTGTACCCCAGCCTTGGGTATCAACATCAGTCTGTTAACCCAAGCATCACCGATAAGGATATTTCCTCTTTCAAACTTATCATCGATTGAGTCGTTCATAATCTTACTTTGTAACCATAAGGTGAGGTTTTTATTACTGATGGCTTTATAATAATCTTTGGGGTCAGGTTGACGCGGATTACTAAAAATCATTGCCAAATCAAAGAATTTACAACCAATCGCCACTAAATCACAGATATGTATCCCTAAACCAGTTAAAACAGGACGCATATCATGAAATAAAAGTATTTTTTTGCTAAAAAGAAACAATTTAGCATAATTTACACACAAAAACCCAAAAATTAATACTAACGCCACAATCGAAACGTCTTCCCTGACAACGTCTAAGGGTATCCTTTTTCCAATTCGGAAACCAACAGATTCGACGGTGATTATCTTTCATAAGATATTTCGTATTATTAATTTGGGCATAATAATAAACTGTTGGCCGGTAATCGCTTTTGTCCATTGTTTGAACACAATTCAGTTAACATATTTTGGGAATACTTTTTTGGTGCTTTACCCTCTTTTTAATCACCCATGGCTTGGGCTTCGTTTGAGGCGATAGACAATACAATCGGTGAATTGGGATCTTTATCGTTTTCAACAAAATCGGGTTCATATGCTGATTCCTTCCACGGACAGCGAAAATAAGCGTCAGCTACGAGTTTACGCTTTAGCTTTTTGAAAACCCATACCAATACCATTAGGTTTGCGAAACGGAATATTATGTTTCTTAGCTGTCGCCAGACTCGCTCGTGGGCTGACATTGTAATTGAGAGCAACATCTGATTTCCAATCATTAGTGCGAGTTAACGCTTGAACAAAAGTTCCATATAAATAGCCTTACGTGTTTGGGGTGTAAGCGTTAAATAAATATGATTATCCGTAAAGAATGTACGTTAATATGAAACTGTAAATTTGAGAAAAATTCTGTCATTAAAAAATTTGTTTATTTCATTAAATTTTTTATTAGTGATGAAATTTTCTAAGAGTGTGTATATATGTAGAAGTTTTAAACACAATATTACAACATATAAGCAAAGAAAAACACATTAAATTTAAAGACAAACACAATATATGCCAATATTATCAAAATTGTTTAGATATTCGTTTAGATATTGATTTATTTTAAATATGTGATTACATTTTTACTAAAATATTATTAAACTATTAACTATTTTTTATCAATTATTTAAAACTAATTCCAAATTAAATATCAAATTCTAAATAATTATAAATATTATCATTTAAATCATGAAAACTTTGCGTTAAAACAAACTATTATTTAATAATAATTTTTATTTCATTTCTAAAATAACTATTCATACTATTATTTATAATAAATGTTCGTTTATTTCTTAGTTCTTGCAAAAATAAAATCAAGAAAACATAAAAAAGCTGTTTCCAGAAATATGTGATAAAAATGAGAAGATTATTGATGAATGGCGTAATCAAACAAATAAATCCGTTAATATCATTAAATTTAGTGATCAATTGAAAAAATGTTAAAATTTTGGATTAAACAGTAATATTTATTGCAAAATAAACGAAACAAATGAATGTCTAAATCGATTGAATTCACTCTCAAATGCAAGAAAACTATTAAAGAATTGTTCGCAACAAAAATCTCGATTCATTAGTAATGAATGCGATCAACTGTTTCATAGAAATTGCTATTTTATTAGAAAAGTTATTCAAAAACGACTCGAAATTTATTCAAAAGAAGACAACAAATTGAATTCATTTACAGAAACTAAACATAATAATAGTTTATCTCAATCTTCGCGCGAAAAAATCAATGAATTGAATGATAAAAAATACGAGATATTCAACTGTTTGTTTGGATGTAATGATTTGAACAAACAATCAAATTCTAATTGTTATTCAAAATATTACGAACAAAGTGAACAAAGTATTAATAATATGATTACAATTCTACAATTATGGGACAAATATTTGGATGATAGTGATGGACAAACCATTCCGATTGAATTTGTTTGTCCGTCTCAACCAACAAATCAATTATGGAAAAAATATTTGAAATAATAGTTTTAATTTAATTTCAATTACGAATTAAAATAATTATCAATCTTCTAAACACACATTAATATAAAAAAGTTATAAAAGTTTACGCTATGGTTACGAGATATTATACTATTTTATTTTAAGTTATAAAGTATGACTAACTAAGCTTATGTTATGACTAATAATTTAATAAATTTAAATGAATTAAATATAAAAACTTAGTTTTTATACTTTGTATTGTTTTATAAGTTTAAACGAACTTTCGAAAAACTAATTTACAGAATAAAATGTGTGAACATAATAATAATTGTATTTTTATAATTAAATGGATTTTATTTGCTTTAATTATGATATTATTAATTATGGGATTAATATCGTATATATTGCTTTATTTAATGGTTATATCAGAGGACAGCGAATCAAATCAAGACAATAATATATTTTTAATGAGTTTGGGAACAATCGTTGGAATGAGTTTAATCGTATTATTAGCAGTTTGTTGTATCGGATTATATTCAATTTGTAATGAAAATTACTTAATATTCGCGATTACAGTTACAATTTGGACAATATTAGTGTTTATAATGCATATTATTATGAATCGATTCGGTTTCCAATTAACAATACCTCTCATATTTCTACTAATTGTTATTACAGTTTTCACATGGATTTTATGGTTTATGGAAACGCGTGCAAACAAACAATTTAGTTAATTATTGTCATTGTTATAACTAATGAATGATTTTTTAAAAAATATTTATTATCGTTTATTCGAATAATATCATATTTGACATCAGATATCTTTAAGGAACAGCTAATGTTTAGTAGATATGTCGGAGCAAAGTGAATGGTATCCGAGAGTGAAATGGATTTTATTCGTATTAATCGTAATTCTATTGATTGTGGGATTAATATCATATATTGCATCGATTGTTATGGCATCCAATATGGACACCAACTCTGAACGTTCTAAACAAAACAAATCTGCAATAATCGTTAATTCAATAATCGGTACAATTATATTAATAGCGGTTTGTTTGATTGGATTGTACGCAACTTTTACCGAAACTAAATGTCTTATGTTTTCGTTTGCGATCACAATTACAATATGGACAGCATTGGTCATCATTGTTGATATTATTATATATCATTATTTTAGTTTATTAGCGTTGATGTTTCTATTGCTTGCGGTTACTATCTTCGCATGGATTTTCTGGAGTATGCTTAAGAGTGGAATAATTGTTCATCCAGTTGTACGTTAATTTTCACATATGTTTAACGTGTTTTAATAGATATATTAATTTTTAGGTTATTTATGTCAAACAAAATTCCAATGAAAACAAATAGAAGTTTATTTTCGCAAACATTTTATTTATTATATTTTATTAATGATTTATTTTATTTTTTGTTGTAAATTTTGCCATTTTCTACGATGTTTTTTCTTAATAAAATTATTTATATGATTGAAAAATTATAATAATATCTTGATTTTTTGTAATTTCGGGATGAATTTCGTGATTATTTGATTAATAGTATTAAAAAACTAAGTTTACATGAAATATTACAATGAGTTGCAGAAAAAACAAAACATGTTACCGTATTATGAGTTAAAAATTTTACACGAGTTGGTCGCATGTCTCCGAAAAATCACGACAAGTATTTTGAATGCAAACGAGTAATAATTATTTTCTTGTAAATCAATTATACTGATAAATGTTGGACAATATTACTTTATTTAAGTGTGAATTTTATAAGTTAAACAAAGTTAGCTTAAATTTAATTTTTGAGTCATCGAATTATTTTCTATTCTAAAGTTATATAATTAATGGTAGAATATCCAGTCCGACTGACCATTGTCCAAGAGGGAAAAGCCAAAGTGTTCTAAAAGAACAGTACATGTATGCGAATGTGATTCATATTTTATTTTTACTTTATTATTTTAACTCGTAAATTACTTCACGCTAACTTCTAGTTTTTGCTAACGTGTAACGTATAAGTAATATATCTTACATAATATATAAAATTTTATTTCCAATAAAATCTAAGTTTTTTTGATAACATTTATTTAAACTAATAAAAAATTTTTAATTCTAATTTTAAAATGGAAAGCGTGTTGACATTGAGACCATATTATCTAATTTACCATAATTTTGAAATAATTATCATTTAGATTATGTAATACGTGTTAGATTATTACACAATTAATTGTTTTTATATAATTCGCAAAGTTTAGAAAGTCTGATGCAATGGTAAGCAAAGCATTGCGTTAAAATAACTTTTTTGCATATATTTATCCTCTCAATACAGTGGTTCGTATTAAAGCCAATGAAAGTTTAAAACGTATTCATAAACAACAGTACATTGCACGACAACTTCTAAAAGAAATTGTTTTGCGATTACTAGTATCGCTATATTGGATATAAGCTTACGACTTACGTTAGTATTTTCGATTTATTTAAATGGTTTATATATTATAAGACTTTTTACACAAAGTTTTGCCATTTAACGCTTATACAGTATAATACATTAATAAACGTATTTTTATTATAAATGATAAAAAGAATTACTTTGAATAAAAAGTACACTATTAATATTGAATAATTATTTGTACTGGCAATTATTTGGAAACTTTTTCCTTCTCATTCAAACAATGAAACGTGCATTTCTAAGATATAGATATACGAATCGGAATATATATTCTTAATTGTAGTAATTAAATGGTCGATACAGCAATCATTATTGTTAGTTGAATAAGTGGTTGATATGATTAGAGGTGTGATATCGCGCCCACATATGATTCACATGCCAACATTCGTTCGCCTGATAATGCATTAAAAAAATATGTTAGCCGTTTTTGATCATAAGTGGAACTCATAAGTATGCAATTTGCCCTTTTTTAATCAGTATCCATTGTTTTTAGAATATCTTTATAGCGTAAAAATATTTAAGAATGAATAGTTTTGGTCGCGAACAAAATCTAAAACTCCAATGATATGTTAACGTTTAGGAACATTTGGGTTCAAAATAAATTTAAAAATCAAGACTATAGTTTTGGTTAACCGAATTGGTCTCGAGTATATGAGAGGATACAAGGCTCCGATCGATACTCAGTAGTCTTTAGAATAAGTGTAGGAGACTATAGAGCATCGTGAGAATATGTGTGGGAGACTTAAGCGCAAACAGAAGCTTTCATACAACAAAAATTTAAGAGGGACTCATAATTTCTGATTACAGATTTGTATCCTACATTGCAATAATAATGTTAATAATAATTGCAACCTAATTCAATATTCAGTTTTTTTGGTATTATTTTATTAAAATTTTATATAGTTGTGTACAAAAATAGGATTATGAATTTTTTTAAAAATCTCAATTAACCATCGGATTTGATAATTTTCCAAAACTTTAAAGGTTAGTTAACAAGTAATGCACATGGAAAAACAACATAATTTGATTTAAATATAATAAAATCACGTGTAATATCATTCAGATTCAATATAGGCTTACGTTAATTGGTTTTAATAAGTTTTCAATAATTTATTCGAGATAATTAATCAGCTTATTTGTAGTGGTGTAGTAATAATACGTAAGTGATAAAGTAAATCATCAAAAAATTAGCTGTTGAACAAAAAAGTTGTTCAATAAACCACTAATCACTAAAATAAAAATTTTTAACAAAAACAAATAAGATTTTTTTTGATAATGATAATTTGATTGAATAATAGAATTATATATAAAAATTTAAAATTATTTATACTTAAATCTTGATTGTATCATTTAACAATTAATTTAAAATTTAAAATTTAAAAAATTGTCTAGATAGAGTTTAAATAATAATAAAATGTTGTCCTAGCGTTTATCGAACAATTGTTTACTAGAATTTAAATCTAACTTTTTGAACATTTTTTCTTGGAATCGTAAAGTTTATCCTAGACAAAACATAAGTGGTCTATGCGTTTAAAAATTAAACGGGTCGTTCATAAATTTTATTGAAAATCAGTTTAAATCCCACAAACGCTTACAAATAATCAATTGAAACTAAAACATAAACATTTATCGAAAACACGCAAAAATTTTAATAAACGGAACTAAAAAGCTAAATAATACAAATGAATCAACTGAACGTAGAGATAAAAAAATATATAATAAAACACAATAACCGAGTGCGAAGTGAGTCAGTGATAATGTGAGACCCCTTAGCATGACATTGAAGTATTAAGAAGCGTATGCGCTCGTTAGCAGTGATACAGTGTATGAGTTGTAGTGTACGAGTGAGTGCTATAGTGCTTATGTGTTAGAGTTATGCGCAAAACATGGACTCCAGTAATGATACGTTTAGTACGCGTTATCACAAAATGAGTCCAATTATTAACAATCTTGCCGTTAAACCTGTGGACGAACCGCCATCAAAGAAGATGAAGGATTCGGCTAAGGATTCGATCACATCGCGCACTGGTGGCGCTTATATTCCTCCCGCAAAGTTGCGGTTAATGCAGAAAAACATTACTGACAAAAATAGTGCGGAGTTTCAACGTATTTCGTGGGAAGCGCTCAAGAAGAGTATTAACGGTCTGATCAATAAAGTTAATGTGTCCAATATCGCCATCATTGTGCGCGAACTGTTCAAAGAGAACCTGATTCGTGGTAAAGGACTGCTGTGTCGATCGACCATTCAGGCTCAGTCAGCGTCGCCGACGTTCACACACGTCTATGCGGCACTCATTGCCATTCTTAACACCAAAGTATGTTCATTTAGATTATATTTAAGGTGATGTTTAAAGTGATGCTTAATTTGCATTTGATTTTGTTTGTTTAGTTCCCGAAAATTGGTGAACTGGTTCTGAAGCGATGCATAATTCAGTTTCGGAAGTGTTACCGACGGAACGACAAGCAGGGATGCATCAGTTGTACGCGTTTCATAGCGCATCTCGTCAACCAAGAAGTGGTAAGTTGTATATAACGTAATTATAATCGCAATTCGGTGTCAAAACTTCATTATTGTGAGCTTTTAAATCTAAGTATAGACAGTATAAATAAAAATGTTAAATATCAAGGTTATAATTTGCGCGAATAAACCTCAGAAGTGCGATGAGGTACGCATTTTGTATTTACGTTTTTGGCTATTATTGCTTTAGGCTTATTCCAGTTGATTTCGATCGTAGATATTAACTCATTTTTTAATACTTTTTGGCTGATAAATTCAAGTTTATTCAAAAATAATGGGTTTATTAAACAAAATAACTAATAAATTATGTAATTGTAAGCTTATATTAGCCAACAAGCATAACAAAAACATAAAAAATTGTTTTCTCATCGCTAACTAACAAAACATATTTGCTAAATATATTTTGATTTTTCGTATACAAATTAAATCGTTGATATGATATAGTAATCATTAAATTACGAACAAAACAAAAATTGATGGAATTTTATACGGTTTCATTTATGTTAAATTTTATTTAAATAATTTAACGGTATTTCCGTAGATTTTTCTAAAATTAATACTGTTTTTATTAGATTTAAAGGACCGTCACAAATATATTGTGAATTTTAACACTTAATTATCGATTGTAAGTAATTAATCTATTGAGCAGTATATTGATTAGTAATTTCTCTGTTTGATATAATAGGCGCATGAAATCGTTGCGTTAGAATTATTAACTCTGTTATTAGAAAATGCGACAAATGATTCGGTTGAGGTCGCCGTCTCTTTTCTGAAAGAGTGTGGCAGAAAACTCACCGACGTTTCTCAACGTGGAGTATTAGGTAACGATTTGTTGATTTTATAACTACGATTATTTTATATACGGTAATATTCATGTGCATTGAAATTTAACTTTTATTTTGTTGCAGCTATTTTCGAACGTTTGCGAAATATTCTTCACGAGGGATTGCTTGATAAACGGGTTCAGTATATGATTGAAGTGATGTTTGCCATTAGAAAAGACAATTTCAAGGATCATCCAGCGATTATTCCGGAGCTGGATCTTATTGAAGAATCGGAACAATTTACACATTTAATGACATTAGAAGAACCTGTTGATCCGGAAGATAAGCTTAATGTGTTTGCTTTTGATGCAAATTTTCAGGAAAATGAAGACAAATATAAATCTATAAAGAAGGTTATATTGGATGACGAGTCGACCGATGAAGACGACGATGAGAACGATGACAGTGATATGGAAGATGAGGACGAAGATAATGAAGAAGACGGTAATGTGACTGACGCTACGGCTATAATAGACAATACGGAAACAAATTTGACATCACTTCGGCGGACAATTTACCTGACAATACAGTCGTCACTAGATTTCGAGGAATGCGCGCACAAGTTATTGAAGTTGGAACTACAACCTGGACAGATCGTGGAATTGTGTCACATGATTGTCGACTGTTGCGCACAGCAGCGAACATATATGAAGTTTTACGGACTTCTGGCCGAACGGTTTTGCTTACTTAACGCCGAATACGCGCAGCCGTTCACTGATATATTTAAAAGCTGTTACGACAGTATACACCGATTCGAGACGAATAAGTTGAGAAACGTTGCGCAACTGTTTGCCCATTTGTTGTTCACTGACGCCATCGCATGGACCGTATTATCTCATATTAAGCTGAACGAAGAAGACACCACTTCGTCCAGTCGAGTGTTTATTAAAATATTATTCCAAGAATTGGCGAGTTATATGGGTTTGTCGCGATTAAATGATAGGATCAAAGATGCAACTCTTCAACAAGCTTTTGATGGACTGTTTCCACGCGATAATCCACAAAATACAAGGTTTGCCATCAACTTTTTCACGTCTATAGGCCTCGGAGGACTCACTGACGACTTACGCGAACATTTGAAAAGTACGCCAAAATTAACTCAAATGACTGAAACTTTAGCCGCAAATGCAATGAGCAAACAGCCGACTAAAGAAGAAAAAATGAGATCCGAATCGAGTTCAAGTGGTCAATCATCCACGGCTTCATCGCCATCACGTTCATCGTCGTCGTCATCGTCCTCCTCATACTCGTCTTCATCGTACAAAAAGTCTTCGTCTTCGCGAAAGTCCCGCAAATATCATCGTTCGTCGCATAAGAAAAAGATAGATAAACGACGAACTGAACACAAGAATACGAAACGGAATAAACGGAAGCAGCATAAGAGAGAGAATCGACAGAAATAAGCGAAAATTAGAGTTTAATATCAATTGAATATGTAAATTAAATGTTATTTTTATCTAGTATTATATTATTATACCATAATTAATTTTTGCATAAAACTTTTTTTGAATTTTAAAAAAATGAATCATTAAATTAAGATAAATCAAACAATTAATAAATTTCGTACAAACTTTACTTTTAAATTTTACGTTTAATTGAACTATGTTTGATTAAACTTTATTTTATTACACACGTTAGACATGATGACCAGGTCTGTAATGAATGGGATGCATTCGATTTTCGAATCTTCGTTTTGATCCATTCCAGCGACCGCTAACCAATTACAAAGTGTCAATGCGGTAATGTTTTACATTTAACGTTAGATAATATCATTTAAAATGTATAATAGGATAATACCGTTGGTTCCAAACATATCGCGGAGTGAATGTCAACATTTGTAACTCTTCTTCGCGCGGATTCTCTGCGAATAAGTTTTGTCCAAGAATGCGGTACTGATACTTGAACGGCGACTCCGTTTGGTCCAAATCTTCGGACGGTTGAGGAATGGGCTATCAATTGAAATGAATGAGTAAATTGAAATGAGTTGTTCCATTGGTATACGGTATACCTTCGTGTGTTCGTACGGAAATGATGGTTCGCTATGCCAGCACACTATTGTCTGTCCGTCATCGGTGATCGTTATGCTAAAAATCAAATACCATTATAATATCAACGATAACAATATTGTGGTGAAATATTTTACTGTGGATCTGTTGATGTGGACAAATTTTTATTACTGTAGAAACAGTTTATACTGATTATTGGTACGCGTTGAGTACTCCGAAGTAACGAACACCGAATTAAATTCGCAAAACTCATGATTTGTTAAATAATTAGTTCGTATTACCATATATAACTTAATATAAACTGGAGTTACTGTTAAAGCAATAACTAACAATCGCATACACATTAATTACGTCATTATTACGTGTTCACACATTTAGCTTCCAAATTATTGAGGAAGAAAAACTGGCGCAAAATTTAATTTTAGCTTAGTATCGGGTTAATGATTAAGGGTTAAAAAAAATTTTTACCCTTTATTTTAAAAAGGCGTTATTATGGGATTTGACCATGTTTACCTATCTGACCGTCTGTCTGTTAACAGTTTTATATTAATTAAGGGATTTCACCTACTTCTTATATTTTAAAATGAAATTGGCATCATGCCAACAGTTGCTTAAAATCTTAAAAAAAATATTTGCGACATAAGTATTAATTAATCTATAAAAAGGAGTTCTCTATTAGATTCCCAAAAGGGTACTTTTTTCTCGTTTCGGGTTAGGGCTTTAAAGACTAAATATCGAGACGATTAGGCTTTCAATTAAATAATGTAAACAAAGTTTTTGTAATCCTAATCTATAAATAACTTTAAAATAACTCAATTAAAGCATATTAAACATTAAAATCAGATTTTATTATGTAATTATGACTAGAGATGAAAACTTTAGGACTAAAAACCGGGTAATTTCAGGAAGGAAAACGAAAAAAATTTTAAAATCATGATTATTCAGGAAAATAAATTATTTTAAAAAAAGTTAGCACTTATGCTTTTGACACTCTACGTCCTTCTCGGTATATATAAATAATTTACAGAGAATCTATTTCATTATTACAATGGAATTATTAGTCAAAAATTGATAGAAGCAATTTAAATCTTTTAGATTTGAGGTAAATTTACAGCTCAAGAAAGATTTTTTTCATTAATGATACTAGTGGTAGAAATGATTAGATTGCAATTCTAATACTTTATTTTTAAAAAATCTGGATTAGTCTAGATTTTCAGGAGTTAATAGTAAAATTCATGATTTTCAAACACATTAAATGAGTCTCAAAATGCTTATGTTAGTATGATTCATACACATTCTATTGAATTAGTTGAAACTTTGTCCAATAAGAATAAGGATTTTCCTGAATTTTTTCTGTAATCATGACATAATAGCTAAAATTTAAAGTGGAAACAAGTGGTATCGGGTTCCATTGAGCCTTGTCGGCTCGGGCTTGTGTTTTTGTTATGCAGGGCTGAGACTGGCTTCACTATATCGGGTAAATGTCGGACACGGAATTAAAATTTTTAACGATTTGTTTATGTTGGTTTTAACGATGCAACTCCCTATGTCCCATTCTTGTTTATGTCGAGAATAGTAAAGGAATTAAGAAGGTTATTCTTTATTTTAAGTGTATTATTAATGAAAAAATGCTCTCGTTGTTTAGGCTCAGAATACCTTATAGTGATTTTCTATGCATTTAGAGTAAAATGCAGATAGAAATAAATATTAATAATTAGTTGTAATATATTAAAATACACTAACGGCTAACCCGATGTACTGCATGAGATAAAACTGTATTAATGTTAATTAAATGGCAAAAATATTTACATTTTATACGTCTATTAATAATGCTTTCAAAAAATCTCAAGTAGAGCTGGGCTCGATTGGATGCGGTGTGGATAACATTTTATTAATTGCAGCAAATATTTGGCTCGGGTCTCTAGTTGATAACTATATAATTAAAGTTTTTTAAATTATGAATATGTTTACGCGCATTCCAATTCTATACCTATTACTAAACCAAGAACACTGCTTAAAACTCGTTAAATTTCATCAACATTTGTTCACTTTCTTGTAATATTTTCGGAAAAAATCGAAAATTATTGGAAATTTTTAAATACACTATAATTTCAGAGTTTTCGAAACTTAACTTAGTTTTAATTTATTTAAAATTTAACTTAATTCATATATTATTATTTCCGAAAGTTTTAGTCGATAATAAAAAAAAGTAGGACTTTCGAATGGCACTAATTTTTAAAGAGGGTTGTAAACTCATAGGGTTTAAATGATAACTTTCAGGAACAAAATTTTTTTTAAGCGAAAAAAATTACATTTTCATACAATCTCGCTTTTTCAGGGGGTGGTCAACTTTCCCAAAATTCTAGGGGGTCAACACTGAGCAAACTCTTGGGTAACTATGATTATAACTGGCAATGTTATACAATTTACTAAAACTACATAAAATAGTGATCAATTACTAAAAAACAAATTGGGAATCGGGAATCAAATTTATTTTTTAAATTTTAAATTTTATAATTATATTGTATTCTAATTCTGTTTGAGAAAGATTTTCTTGTTTTATGAAAAGTTGTGAGAAATAAAACAATATATGCGTCTAATTTATGTTTACGGAGTTTACGAAAATATTCGCTCGTTAGTATTGACTTATGTGTGTCTGACTGTATTTAAATGAACACATTTTTTAATATATTTTTAATTTTATACACGACAATATAACGATATTAATTACGCAATTTTTCTTGTCATCATCAGCCGATTTACGCCGCTTTAAAATTTTTTAAATTTTAAAAATTTAATAATTAGCAAAAAATAAAAATTCAGTACAATTTTAAGGCAGAAATATACAGCACTATCACAAAAAGAAAATGAAATTTTTTTTGAAACGCTTTATGTTGCTAAAGGGATAATATAACATTGCAAAAAACATTAAACATTAAACAAGCTTTTTGGGCCATAACTTCTGCACTTTAATACTGTACATCTTAGTCTATATCCCTTTCATTTGTGCAGAATGTGTGTTGAGATTCCATGAATGAGTTCGCGTCTCAAAACACAGCTCACACACAGACACACACACTAACACACTCACATACATACACGCTCTCACACACCAGTCAGACCACTTTCGCTGTCATTCGCAACTCGCAAACTGATTGAAGCACTACACATATTGCTAACGTTCTCCGCATACTCCACAGTAGTAGAGTATTTGGACATTTCGTACAAGTGAACCAAACACTCATCCAGTAGTCAACTATTTTTTAACTAAATATATTTATTTTCTATGTGTCCATCGTATATATTCAATATATTCAACTTTAATCAAACTATTATTTTATATCGTTTTGGATCGAAGTTTGTCAACAATTATTACAGTAAATGGTGTTTTATTAGACAAAACTTTCGCTTAAACTCTATTTCTGGTTCATATTATTATTGTTCATTACGGACTTAAAAAACCAAAAAAAAACTTTACATATTTATATTGTATGGTATTTTCAATGTTTTTGGTGAATTCGTACATTCAATTTTTCGTATAATATATATTTATATATTCATCCGCAAATTGCTTAATATTTAATGCGTTTATCGCGAAACGAATTGAAGAAAAGCAAAACTAAAATGATTTTAAGTGAAAAAGATTTGCAACTTTTAAGTTCAACACCGGCCACAACGGACACAACGGATTCCGAGTCCGATCGAAAGAATAATGATTTAAAAATGGGTAAAATTAACAATTTATTTTTTCCAAATATATATAATATTTTTGCTCTTAAATGCGCGTATAAATAATATTAAAGCTAATAAAGCATAGTTTTCTGTCGACAAACACTTTTAATTGAATAATAATGTTATTGGGTGTTACTGTCGGTCATTGACCTCAGTTATGAGATAACACGCTTTAGCATTACAGTAATATTGGATTTATAGGTGAAAGCGCTTTAGTTTCAATTTTAGCCCATCGCAGATGCGATGCGCTTTGTTTTTAAAAACGTTAATTTTTCTGCATAACTAGCATTCACATTCTAAACTTTTGCGCTTAATTTCGTTTAATTCATTATATTTGGCTGTTTTTTTTTCTATCGATAGAGATAGTTCACTCTTTTTTTTATGGGTTGGAAAATCGACGCGTTTTTTTCAAAAAAGAGTTGTTTCACTGCATTAGCGAAAAAAAAGCGGTGGTGAATGCTTTCATGCCTTTCACTTTCACAATTTATTTTCCTTGGAAATATGGTGACCTTGTTTTGACTTAGTAGTAGTGTGCTATCAATTTAGTTGTTCAACTCGATAGCCAGATATTCTAGCAATGTATGCAAACCCATATACTAGGCCATGGCACCTTCTTTCGGTCGTTGCTCCCCTTTTACGTAATCTTAATCTCGTGTCAGCATTGGCCAAAACGATAAACACGCTGGTTAGCTCACCGCTTCCACTCCCGCACCAGAGATAGAGATACGCTTAGTCTATACCTACACTTTACTGGCAAATGGAATTCTGTGCATTGAGTTCATACGCGAGAAAGAAATCGATAGTGCTTTTCATGGGGAGTAGCGATAGCTACGTAAACACATTTGGCGAAATGTGTATCAGAATCGCGCAAAGAGGTGAATGAACCGCAACTTTTTTCTAGGTCAAGCTATACAACTGACACAGTATTAGGCGCACTGTTACGATTTTTTTGCCATGTTCTATGTTGTAGTCTCTCTCGCACTATGCCAGCGTATGTATGCTCTCTTGCGAAAAAAGAGCACATTCGAGCAAGAAATTGAGTACACAGGGCATTGACTACCAACTGGGTCATCGAAAGTTGAGATGCCCTTACTTTTCGTACTTATGTAATGTGTTTATGTGTTACATCGCAATTCGAAGCTCTGAACTTTCGATTTTAAACAACTTATTATTTTTTTTCGCTATTATTTCTTATGCTTTCAATTATTTTGAGCGAAAGAAAAAGTTTTTCGTTTCTTTTTGCTGCTTTCTCCGTTTTAACTGTTAATTAGAGAATTTTGTTTATGTAATACATATATGTATGTATGCATAAGTTTTTGTAAACCTAGAAATTTTATTATTTTAAAATTTAATTTCTATTTAATTTTTGCGAAATTCGTTCGCCAAACACACGCACACGCATAACGTTAAGACATATTGTATATATAAAAATTTCTTAATAAAAAATTTTCGTTTAGAAAGTATATAACTGTACAGAAAACATTGTAAAAAATCGAAATCTCCGCATATATTGCGGTTTAATTATTAATTTTACGCCAAAACAGTTTATTTTTCGTTATTTCGTTGGCGTTTTCACTATGAAAAAATTAGGTAAAAAGAAATTCGCATTCCCACTAATTATCACTTTGTTGATCAGATTGTGGTTGAGAAATGAGACTATTTTGTACTAATTGTAGCGATTGTTTCATGTGTTCGAACTCCACTAACAATAGTTGCCTCTCTGTTTGCATAGATAACAATTGTTCTGTTAGCTCAAAGTGATCGCTCCTATTACACCCATTACTCTCAATAATAGTTGCATCCCTGCTTTTTAGTGATGAATCGCTAGATATGCCCGACGTTGTTGTTGTTGTATTACTTTCTAATTTTTGCTTAACATCGTTATACAAAACCAGTAATTGTTGATACTCATTGTAAAGTGTGACATATTTACGTTTTTCATTGCGAAGTTCAGTATTAGCGTTGCGAAGTTCGCTTTGCAAGTCCGAGATTTGCGTCTCTAATTCACGCAAATCGTACGCCGAGTCGTGATTCCGTATCGATCCGTTGTTTCTTTCGTGGTTAACACTTTCGCCAATTTCGCTCAAACACGAGCCAATGCACTCTTCCAACGATTTTCTAAGTATATCGTTCTCCTTCTCCAAAGTTAGTATGCGCTGTTCGAGTTCGTTGTGCGCTTTATTTAGCGCACTCTCCTCTAATAGTTTCTTCTTCATATCACACACTTTCCCTTTCTCTGACGCCAATTCTTTTTGCAATTTTTCGATTAAATTTGACACTTCTTCGCTAATCTTTTTACCGTTCAACTGGTGATTAATCATCTGCCTATGCTTCAGATGCACCAATTCTTTCCGTATGTTTGTCGACGACGTTTCTTCGTCAGTGGACGCAATACTAGTCACTTCATCGTAATGGTGGTGCGGTTGGGTTGAGATTATGTTATTGATTGCGGTCTTCGATGCGGACGACGATGCGTGAGTAAAATTGTCGAATGGTTGCGATTTTCGTGATTCATGCAACGCTTCGATATGTGTTTGTTGCATCGCCACCACATCTTCCAGACGTTTGATTTCCTCCTGAGCCTCGTGCAGCAAATTAAACGCGTACGACGGTATCGGCGATTGGTTTGTGGTTAATTGCTTGTTGAATCGCCACGTAATGTTTTTGCTATACTCAGTGGACGTATTTGGCCGCCGGTTTAGCACCAAAGCTGACGAAGCTCTAGTGCTTAATGGTTTGAAAGGTGTGCCCAAACCGCTATCGGTTCGCGAGTGCACGTGAGAGTATGTGCTGTTTGTCGACCGTTTTCGCACCATTTCTGTTTCTAATTGCGTCCTCAGAACCAATGTTTTCTCCTTTAATCGCATATTTTCTCTGTCTAATTGCGTGGCTCTCTCTTGCAGATCATAGATCAGTTCTTCCAACTCCGTTTCGCGTTTCGTTTTTTCCCTATTAAGCAAACGCTTCTTTTCGTTAATAAGACGCGTCAGTTTTGCGTTCAAAAATTTCATCTGATATTCGGCGTTATGCGCCTCTTTCTTAAGCTCCAAATGTTCGTCCTTTAGCCGGAAAAACTTATCCTCCAAATCGTCACGGTTTAAATTGGTGAGACTCGCCGTAAAGTTGGACAACTTTAATCGTTGCGCAATCATTATTATTATATTTTTTTTGTGTTGGTTAATCGAGGTTTTTAAATAATAATATGTCTGCAAATATGTGGTGAAGATGTGGTTCACCTATTATTAAATTATTTTCGTTAATTACTTTTTTTTGTTGTTGCTAGTAATTTGTATTTTGCCAATCAGTTTGATCTACTGTGACACACACACACACACTATGATCCGACACATTAAAGTTATGTTTTAGTGATCTACTTTTGCACTAACCTATTCACTTGGTTTAACGATTTTATTTGAACTGTTTTTTATATATATTAATTAATAGCTCACTGAAAAACTTTTCCGCAAACAAAACGGGTGACATTTTATCGCTTTATTTTTAAAAAATTCGTATCAATTATATAACAAACTAAAAGGAAAGTTGAAAATTTTTTATTCTTTTTGCTCAGACACGTAACTATAGTGATTTGATGTGAAGAGGTAATGTTTTGGAAATTATTCGCGTTTCTATAGCGATATCCTTATTACGGTATCAATCGTTTTACCGTATGGAATAGAGATGCACATTTTAACAGTTAACTATTGACTTAGCAGGTTAACCGGTTAAAGTTAAGAGTTAAGGTTAAAGATTTTGATGTGAGTTAAAGTTAAAGTTAAGA
>JAQIXJ010001819.1:0-18493 GCA_034700185.1 Phthiracarus laevigatus | reverse complement strand
GCTAAATTGACCGACTCGTCGATTACGCTTATGCCCCATTCGTTGTCTTCGTGCACCACCTTTTCCTCTTCTTTCGGGTCTTCAATTTTTGTCACCGGAGTTAATAATTTATACTGTTGCTGCCTTTTAACGCAAAAACTGTCGTCACAGCTTGGGTTTGGTTTCATAGACATTGTGGGGAAAAAATCTAGCAGTGCATTATACCCGAGATAATGCGTAACTGTTCCGAATCCTAATAAATATTTAAGCGCGTTTTGCACCAAAAATCCAGCAACAATTCCCATAGTTGTGGGAAGGCTTGCCGCACAAACGCCTTCCTTTTTTAAAGTTTTTTCGTCAATATTAGACGCGACAACCAATGGTGGCGCACACTATCACAAAATTAGCTTTAAGTTATACAATATTTTAATTGATAGCGAAAAATGTTAAAGTCGTGATTATTAGCTTATTATTATTGTAATTATATTAAAGATATCAAACTATTTGAATGAAAATGATTAAGAAATAGACTCAACCAATAAAATATAGACATAAATAATAAATATTTTGCTATTTTAAAAGAAATTCATGAGCGATTAAATTATAATCGAGAAACTGAAGAATAAAGCGCGATAACATATAAGATTACATTAATTTTGTATCGATTGGTTTGAGAAACCGCTTTTAAAATATTATGTCCTCGAGATCCTATTTTTATCGGTATGATAACAAAGGATCTCGAAAATAAAGTATATTTTTTCATTTATCATTCGATTCAGAATTATACGTATTAATATAAATTTGATTAGAGTTAGATGATTTTAAATATCAAGACATACTGTAGGTCCGAAATTAACTTGGTTTTTGGAAAGCGAATTTTTGATTTATTTGAATAGTTTTAGTTAAAACCCTGAAAAATTTTTACCCACTAATAGCATGCAAAACCAAATAAAATATACTATCTGTCAGAGATGGACATCTTAACGGTTAACTTTTATGTTTCGATTATTTTAGCCGTTAATGTTATTAACCAGATAAAAGTTTACATTAAAATTTTTGTAGAGTTACGATTAAAAGTTAAAATTTCCTTTAACTTTTGACCGATGCTCATATCGATATACTGCGTGAGAGAATAAAAATATGATAACTCACAGCGAAACAAGCGGTTTCTCCAGGACTGATGAACTGTATGTGTCCCGACACCGCATTCTCGCTCACACCGGACTCAAACCACAATTGATTTAATTCATTGCAGGCCGTGTTTATCGCGATTCGCGCCTCGAAATTATCTACACAACTCAACACAAGATCAACCTTCTTATTTCCGCCGATTCCGCCATTTTTTAGGCGATCGAGAAAATGATCGAAGTTATCCACAGTCGTTATGTTATAGTTATGCGTTTCGAAATCGACGTCGGGATTGATAAACTGTAGTGTTTTGGCAGCCGCTAACACTTTACTCATGCCTGACTGGTGTGGTTGGAAGAACAGCCGATTCATGTTCGCCAATTCAACTTTGTCGTAATCGAATAGCAATAGCTTTCCGATACCACATCGCGTCAGCATTTCGGCGGTAACGCTGCCAACACCGCCCACACCCACGATCGCCACACTCATATCACGTATTTTCTGCGTAAAATACGTGAAATATGTCAATCATTTTTAACAAACTTTTTATTTGATCATAAGTAGCGAATAGATTTCAAACTTTGGTCAATAAAAATCGCAAACCTCGTAATTGTTGACGATTCCCATACGCTTTAATGCCATTAAACGACTTTTAGATTTAATAAAATATACGATATTAGTAAACGAAAAAATTGATGATATATATAGAATGGAGTGAAATACAGTGGAATAAACGCATACCTGTAAGGATTGGAGTCAACCACTTCGCCACTCATTTCCGTTATCTTTTCCCGATAATTCGCATCGTTTCCCGACTCATTGTTCAGTCTCGTCGACTCTAATTGGCGTTCGAGCTGCGAAATTCGATCCCTTAATTGTTGCTCCATTGGTCCCAAATTACAGTAATACGTTGGCAATGCAATAGCAATTCAATAGACTTTGAAACAAGTTTTGACAGCACAACACCACAAACAACGCGTAAACTTTCGCTGTGAGAGTTATGTGGCATTTAAATTATAATTGAAATTCAAGTCAATAGACGTCACCACATTTCCACGCGATATTAATTCTTTGAAGCAGGAAAGCAGCACTCGATTTTGCGTTGAGTTTGACGAGTGAGACAATAGTCTTTCTCCAGCACTCGCACAGTCAGTCTGTGTGTTGCGCGACAACTTGTTTGACAGAACATTCGCGTTGTGTGTTCGCCAAAAATGGTATATTAAGTCGAGGAAAAATGGAAAGAGGATTACTTAATCGCATTTCGCAACTCGAACAGCGCTTCGAATACGAACCGCAGAAGAATACATCGGCAAACGACGCCAACTATAAGCAGAAGGCAAGTACACCACTGATTTTTTAATGATTATTTGGCTGCGTTTTGTTTTTTGTTTCGATCGCACGCAACTATTTTACAGCGAACGAAGTTTAAAACGCAAGTTTCAGCGAAACTTAATAATTCATGAATGCATTGCTGTATTGCTTATAAGTTTAAATAAATTTCCATATTTTTGCATTTGATAATTATTTGCGTGTTGTTTTTTTTATTGTTGAAAAACTTTCGCCACATAGTTGTCGAGTTGTAAATACTTGTTTTGTTTACTAATTATAAATACTAAAAACAAAAGCTAACATTGAGATCGAGCCCACATTGTTTTACGAGTTTTGAAAGTGTCTAAAAAAACAGCGTATAAGTCTATAAAGTATTCAACTTCGCTTTCTCGCTACGGTTTACGTAATTATAGTTTAATTGTTTTGGAAAGTTTAAAAAACTTTCGAGTTTTATTGTTAGCTTCTGCTAAGTTCCGACGTTTTTTTAAACAAAAATAAAGATTATATCGTCTAACAAACAGGTGTAACTTCTAAGGTGCGGACAGCGTGACCGACACGCGGACGTGTCGAATAAGCCACACTCTGTTCGGAAATGAACTAAAAATAAAGGAAACAGCTGCGATTCCGATCGCATTTAAAAGCCCCGAAAACAATTTTCGAGCCAATAAAGCGATTCTTTATGTACTGAACGAAAGGAAAATTTTCTGCTTTTCGTTAAGATTCCGAAAAAAAACTTTCAGTAGTGTACGTAACAATCGTGATAAGCGATGCAGTTTTACAGAAGGAAATCTTTGATAATATTTTGTTTCATAGTTTAAACGCAAAAATATTTGAACTTTTTTTGGGTGGAAAAATAAATGTCTATTTTAATATCTTTATCGCTAAATTTAATTGCTTTATATGGCGCCTATTTTTATCAAAAAATAAGTGTTTAATAACAAAAAAAAATCAGTTTTTATATCTAACGTCTAAGATATGATTCGTTGAAATAGATGGCCACACACTTTTCACAAACGCCGGCGTCTAGAATATCATTAGCGCTAACAATTTTTCGGGTATCATAAGGCCTTAAAAGTTTGTCTCTACAATTTTTACCGCAGGTATAATATATTTGGTTCTCACGTGGAACGCGCAACTGTAATAAATCAATTCCCTAATCGTTAATCAATATAAATTAGTAATAAATGCTATCACGTCTTATTAATCAATTATTTATTAGTAATATTGGCTAAACGTACGGTGTTTTTAAATGAAACTTTTTTAAACGTCACATTCTGCGCTTAGAATGTAATTAAAAAGTTATATTTATACCGAAAAGTATTGCGTTATTGTATTTTTTGAGCATAATATGCTTGGTTTAAGAAAATAAGAATTAGTGACATTTGATGATCAATAAGCTGCGATCGGATGGCTTTTCTCACGCGTTCCGTTTCATTCCACTCGATGCGTTGAAAAGATGTCTCTTTTAAATATGAGAGAGTGAACCAACGAAAGTCTGTTTCGAATCGTTTTTCGCAAAAAAAAGCGCAGACACATTCTGTTGTGTACAGCTCTTTAGCTCCGATCTTCAAGCTTAAAGATCCCTTTCTAAGTCTCTTTGTTAGATAAAAAGTCGAAAACATTTATGGGCTTATTTTCATAGATCTATAAAAAATAATATAAGTATTAAAAAATTGGGTCGTAAAGATTAGTGTTAATATTATTATAGGTCAACAATTAATCATATTTGAGAATCACTACGTTAGCCGTTCCTCTACGCTTCCCTCTATTTACGGTATTTTAACTTGTTTTGCATTTTTGTTTTTCTTTAAAAAATATTTTTAGCGATGAAATCAACAAAGAGGAGCGTTTGTTAGTTTCACTTTTATTTTTATTACTATTATTACACGTAGCTTATTATTTTTATTAACTTATTCAAACATTTCGATACTATACCACTTATATTTATATATTTCTAATTGCGAGAGAGAGAGAGAGAGAGAGAGAGGGATCAAGAGCTGTCTAAGACTTCTAAAAAATCGAGCATAATAAGCACCATATGTGTCAGTTATGCGGCGTTACATTCTTCTTCATCGTCTTAACATTTCGAACCCTCAATAACAGTATTGCTGTTCTTTTCCCAGAATAAATACACTTCTTCTTGCTATTCATGGTCTGATGGGAGAGTTAAGAGAGGGGCATATTCAACATATCCGAGTAGATTCAGTTCTCATTGATGGGAAATGCTAATATTTGGGCGGATATTATCATTTGTTATATGATTCTCTCTATTCAAAAAAACGAATTGACTAATGATAATGTCTGTAATATTAACGCCGAACAGAGAGAGAGAGAGAGAGAAAAAAAATTACAAACATTTTGCCATACATGTAACGCTTACTTAATGGATATGTATCAGTAAAAGATAGTAGTTTATATTAAACAAACTTTTTAAGAAACCAAAACATGATAAACGATTTGTTAAACTTTTCATCAATGAATGCGGGGAATACGTATAAGTAGTAAACGTACTCCTATTTGGGGGATTCCAAAAACATAGATCCAGTTATATATATTCTATTATGCATTTTATGGCAAATGTTTTCATGTGAGTCAACCGAAGAACTAAAAGTACCAATTTTCAATGTTTTCCGAACTTTTATTGTTGGCGCTATCTCTATCATAGCCCACTGCTATTCAATTCGGACTATAGTGGAGATGATACGCAACAGTTAATTTAGGAGTGAATGGAAGGAAAAATGCGAAATAAATATTGTAGTTTACTAACTCACTACTACTATCACTACTATTATACACACACAAACAATAATCCCAAAACCGGACTTATTTTTTTCGTACGTAGTTTCGCGAAAAAATAGTTTATTCAGCGCTATCGCCATTACATTTAGCCATACCTTAAAATCAGTGATGCGAATCTAGAAAAAGTAAAGTAAAGTGTCTTAAGCTTATAAGGAGAACACTTCGAGGATCGTCCTTCATATATAAATATGCACTACTTTTGTTAGTTCGCATACTTTTCATACGCCAATTCATTTTCTTTTCAATTGTTTGGTCAGTTTTTGGGACACCACTTATCCTCTATTAATCTAATTATTTTTAATGACAGTTAAGAACAATTGGAAGCGCACTTTTAGTTGACAATGAGTTTTGTTTATAAAACTCGTAATTAACGCAACACCTTTTATTATTAATCGGTTTTTTCCTCGTATGCATAAAATTTTGATGAGTAAACGCATATAATAAGGGCATCGTTATTAAAATCATGAAGCGTTTTACCATTTATGCAGTAATAAAGTTTTAATTCTGCATTAATTGTGGTCCAAACTGAGTTTCACTGCTACTTACTTCCTTCTAAGTAATTTATCATAACTCTTAAATATACGTGTCATGTTATGTATATTTAATGGGAAACGAGAAAAAATACGAAAAATTTTTTGATTACAATACGAATTTTGTTCTGTTGATATTTTTTTGTTGATTCAATTAACAACGGTTTGCCGTGCAGGTAATGTAATTATCGTTGAATTGGAATTTTATTTTCCCAGAATTTTTTTCGGATTCATATTTACCCTAACATTAACTTCGCATATTCGTAACACTATAGTAAATTATTTTATTATAATTCCGAACATATATATTTGTTTGATACATAATTACGTGCTTTCGAATCATGATTTTTATTAAATGTGCGAATTAAGTTATTATAATGAAAGTAATTCGGAAAATTTTCCTTCCCCTGAAGATTAAAACCACTTATGGAATAAAGATAGGCAGCATATTATAAACAAATATGCTGTGATTTATTTGCCACGAATAATTATCGCGAACTATTTATTTACAATATAAAAAAGCTTTTATAACTTTTTTTTATCAGTGTGGAAAGAAAAATGCCTAGAAAAATGTCCCGATAAAAAATTTTTTGATAAAACTAAAACCAACAAACACTTCAATTGCATTCTGGGGATTGTTTTTTTGCTAAAAGATAAACATTATTTCTTTCTTATTTTTTTCGATAGTGTTTCATTCGCGTACAATTATAAAGTGCCACGAAATTCCGCTGTGAAATAATGTTAGTTACGATCACGCTGTTTAGGAAGTTAACAACAAAAGCATTTTTTTTGTTGCTCTTTAGTGTTATTTTTTATTTAAGTCAATTAGGCTGACATATTCTATTGATATTATACTGCACATTATAATAGTAATTTAACATAATCTAAATGTTTTTTTATATGTTGCTATCTTTGGCCAATAAACGCAAATAATTACTTATGATTAGCTTGTTAGCCGTTTTGTCGACACAATAGCGGGACTCAATTCGCTTTATGTTTGTTTTTAGTCCCAGAAAAAATAGAAGTAAAAAAGTAATCGCACAATAAATAAGTCTTGACTGTGTGTGTATGTGTGTTTCTGCGCAATTTTTATTCCAAACAAATCGCAGTAACAAAAATTTAATACCTTTATAAACAGTTCTTGCGAGATAATTCTGCAATTGCTACAGAGAAATGTTTTATAAGATAAATATTTCGCTAAAACAAAAATCAGGTCATAGTTATTAAAGCTTTCTTCAGAAAACAAAATTAAAAACGATCGCACTGTAATTAAATATACAAATTAAAGGCTTAGTGATTATACGCGACTGTGTTATCAAAAAGCATAATTGCGACGTATTTATTCCCGTATAAAAATAGTCACTTCTTTTTCACTGTAATAACTAACAGTACTGTTAATTATTATTCTCTAGATATTTGCGGATTAAACTTGAAAGCAACAACAATGTATATTGGATGAGTTCAAAACAATTTTCCAAAAATTAAAAATTAATTTTTATGCCGTGTACAGTAATTTTTGTTTAATTAAGCCCAATGTTATGTATAGTATATTTAGCATACCTTTATTTTCTGAGTTAATTAGTTTATCCCTGGGCTGTATTCGCGTTGCACTTGAGTTTCGTTTGTTAGATAACAATACATTTAGAAAATTATTCAAAAAATATATCAAAGCTATTATTTTTATAAATAGAATTAGCTCTCACACTGTCTAATGATATTTAGTACTATTTTTATTATCATTGAATCACATCTGTTACTGTGGAATTATATACGATTCATGAACCCATAATTTTATTTTGATATTAAACTCTTACATACCCCTGAAATTAAATTTTGGAATTCAAAAAAAAATTATACAATTATCGCTGTTATAATTAGAGAAAAGTAATTTGCAAGCTATAGGATATAAAATTGTAAAAAGGGTTTACACGTCTATTCTTTTATTTGTGTCTACCACTATTTATTTTCCAAGAACCAGCCCATGGAATTTCAGCTTTTGAATATTTATTTAGATTTTGATCTGTAGAAGCGGGAAATTCTGAGAATTCTTTTCTTTTTTGGAATTTGACATGAATGAGAAACAACAATAAAACCTTTTAAAATTGATTTATTGTCCTTGAAAATTCTGAATTTTTGCTTTAAATTTTCCCCAAAAATTTTTGTATTATTGGAAACTTATCTTTTTTAAATTCTTACAATTTTTTAAATTTATGACGCAAAAATTAGTCGCTAACTTGTAATTTTTATTTTGTCTAAATTATTGATTAACAAATATGACTTAACGTGCCAAAATTAATTCTTGAATGCAACACTTTTCATGTTCCGGCTCCGATGAGTACTGTAACAATAATTGTTAACGAAATATTCTATCATACAGTACACAATTTTAGATTTGTTTTATATCATTTTTTTGTGACTTAAGGAATTAGGGAATATTAAGAAATTGATTTCAATGGTTAAATGATTGTTAATTTATGTACCTATTTAAGTTAAGAAAAAATGAAAGTTTAAAATTTGAGTTTATGTAGTTATCAGTACATTCGGTTTCTTAAAATAACTTTAAGAGTTACTAAAAGTTAATAAAATGGAAGTTTATATATTTTCTTGTAATAAAAAAAGTATTAAAAGATAAAAATAAACTCATTTCATCAATTAACGCCTAATAAAAATGTTATCACTAAAACAATAATTAACATTTATATTTTTATAGTTTTTTTGTACACAATATTAGAATAATTGTTGTGACACACTGGCGACTTGTAAAATATGTTGGCTGTAATACTCTGATAATTTATTAAATCATACTATTATTATCAATTTATTATTTATTACGCGTATGAAAATTTGTACGCGTTTAAGATAATTCTATATTCAATAAAATCATGTTACCGCTTTAGATTTCGTTCTAGTTCTTCTCGATAAATGCATTTTCTAACCGTTTTTACCTTTAGTGCAAAATTTTTTCCGATTAGAAGTTTTGTAAAATACGAGACATGAATAAAATTGTTCATAGCGAACTCTAAATTTATCGAATCCCTTTCGTTTATTAAATTTTAACTGTTTAATTAAAAATTATAGAAAATTTTGCACAGAACATTGTCAAATCCTTAAGCACGCTTTCTCCATGAAAATATTAGTTATTATTCAAGGTTTAAATATTTTGAAATTTACGTTAGTTAAAAATAATATTTACTTCACGCTAAAATTAATTGTGTTTTGCAAAAATTCTTCTATTTAATGTGAGATAAAACAATCATTTAAAGTATTTTTATTATTTTATACTGCATAATCATACGATTTTAATATGCGATCGTTTTATAGTGTATACAGTTTATGTCTGGCATAAATGCTTGATAGTTGACTAAAACGCACATTTTAGTGTTGAATAATTTCTTATTTTCAATTAACTTTATTTTAATTCGTTAGTATTTAAAGAAAAATTAAAAATAGAAGTAAAGAATGGAATTTCTGAAAACTTCGTCATAAATTCTTTTAAAGTGGAAGTAACATATGATTTAGCATCACTAAACTAACAGATACGGTACGAAACATTGGCATTGTGTTGCGCGTTGGGTTCGCTCGCATACTCGCCTACTATTCTAAACGAATTCAATATAAATACCCATTGAATTGGAACAAAACGCTCTGTTTTCTTTAGGCAAACCTATTTTGTGCACATCTTGACTCGGGAAATATAAAAGATAAACAGTGACTCGTGGGTTTAGCTGCGAATCCTTGACCGTCAACAAACGTAAATACAGAAGTGTTAATCAGCGCTATAAATAGCGTTAATTTGCACACGTCGTCGTTCTGTACTGAAAGTCACATTTATTTCATTAAACGAAAACCTTTTATGAGATGTTTTTCCGTTACCCGAAATGCTCGGCAATTGTTTACTAAATGCTCTCATTATGTTTGAATGTGATGCGTCATCACACGTACATTCTTCCCCTTTGATCGCTGAATCGCCTTTTCTATGATGAAGCACGTGAAAAATAGATAATGAAATGGAAAGGATGAGATAGCTATACAGTAATGTAAATCTTAACGCCAGAAACATGTTTACTCTTTGATATCGCGAAAGATGAGAGCGGAACCAATCAGACATTGACATCAAATACAAAGCTAACGTATACTATTTAACTGTGGTTATCAACAAAAATTGCTATTTCCCAGATATCATCGATCTTTACTGAGTTTTGTGGTGATATTCAAAGAAAAAGTGGCGATATAAGGCAAATTCAATTTTGAAAAGATTGATTAGACATTGAAAGTTAGACACCGAATAAATTATAAATTAAATGTTAAATACGTTGCGAACGGAGTTAGCAAAGAAAATATTTACGAAACGGTAATACCGGGGCAACCTTTCAAATTGTAAATTCATACTCAATCATCGCTTGAACCAAACCGGGCTTCTGTTTAGTTTTATGATATTTACGTCGAAAATATTTCACTGATAGTTAATTATTTTACTCCACCGTGAATTACACTCTGATACCGATTATACCCGGGAGTTGTACCCAAAAAATTAGTACACTGTATATACACTCGTTTATTTTAAATTGCAAAATATTTTCATTATTATCAGAGGAAGCGAGCAATAATAATAATAATAAACATTTTTACATTATTCAATTCATCAGAAGTTATCTTTTTAAAACGAGAAAAAAAGTAATTGTCATACCAAGCAGTCATTTCTTTCCCATGCATTTTTCATAGTAAAATGTGCCCGAAGCGGATTGCCAGCCATATAATTTGAGGACGAGTAGCACATTCATAACTTTTGCTTTTGACTTCATTCTATCACCATATGAAACGCCGTCACATCTCATAAGTGACACCCAAATTAACTTTTTAGTTATGCCCGTAATTTGTAGCATCGCATAAGTTGGCGTATTTCCCCCCTCTATTCAAATCAATGCGATCAAACCATCAGTTTTTTTCGTACCGCATTTTTATTTAACTTAAAAGATACATTTTTGGTACCTTAGTATTAGCTAATAAATTTTATCCGACATTTTTTTTGATTAAAATTAATAAAATAATGTAATAAACCTAAAATAATTTTATGCGTACGAATATATGAATCGCATAAATAACTTAAATAATTTATAAAACGTTAATGTAATAATTGATCGAGAATGTAAAAAAAAGAGAGAGAATGAGCGTTAAACTTTTAGCAGCATCGATATTATTTAATAACCTTTAATGGAAGGAATGGAAACGCATATTAATGAATAGTTAAACAGACAGACGGACATAATTTATAAAATGCGCTTTCAATATGTAGTGAGACTAAAACGTTTTCACGAGCTTCTGCTGCTCGCAGCAAAAGCGAAGATAGAGTGATAAATTGATATAAAGCAAGAAAAAGTTTTTTAAATTGAAGCATTAATGGTTTAATGCGATCCGCCTTTTCCTTTCCTATTATATTTTGAATTTCATTTTTTTCTTCGTCATCAGCTTTAAATTATATGCGATCTGCTTCTGTTCGTGCAAAAATGTTTTAACTGTTTTTATTTGTTTTTGTTACTGCATGCGATTTATGATGGTTTAACACTGAACCTCTTTTTTTAGTTACTATAAAACAATAAAACATTTTATTAGATATCGATTAATACGATAAGAAAACCGCATTTAAAGAACGTTTATTTTATTTTTAATTTAAAGGTCGTGATTAAGATATACTCGAAAGTTTTATGTTCGGACGTTGAATACAAATCGCTATCGATTACTACGCGAACTTCCAGCAAAGAAGTGATTCGATCCCTTTTAAACAAGTTCCGACTCAAGCATCGCGATCCCAATTTATTCTATCTCACACTTGAAGTATGGATAAGACAAACAGGTAACGCATAGGGTTATTATGAAAGTGCATGAACATTCTCTATTTTATTTAATTTAAATTACTGTAGAATGCCGTGCGGCTGATAAACATCAAGGGAAAGGGAAAATGCTTACGATATAAAATAACGTATATCTTCCATATTTAGACTTAATTTAATCGTGTAATTAAAACATAAAACATAGATAAACAAAATGACTGTATCTCTCTCTCTCTCTCTCTCTCTCTCTCTCTCTCTCTCTCGTTAATTTAGATTTAACGGTTGAATGATTAAATATTTTTGCTCAAAGATTTAAAAATATAATTAAACTGCATTTTTCTATAATTGACATATAATATGAATTGGTTTGAAAGCAAAAGCAATAAGTAGAGAAACTATTAAAATACTAAAAAATGGATACAAATCTGTGCTAACTTTTCAGGAATTTTCTCCTATAACTTTCTATTATTATGGTAGACTAAAGCTAATAGAGTGTGACTAAACTGTAGCAACAAGTTCTCATAAAGTTTTGTAGTTTAACCCTAATATCCAACAAAATATTACATAGAATAAGCGATTTTTTTCAAATCAATCAAAAAAATCAATCACATAGTTTATTGTTAATAATGTTTACATTTAATGCTAATATATCTAATTAACCGGTCTATGAATGAGTTGGTGTGTGCCACAAAACCAATTGATAGCTAATTTGTGTTATATTTAAAAAACATTTATGAAATCAATGATTCAAAACGTTTGGCTGTGTTCGATACCGCATGAAAAAATTGAGAGCATAAAAAAATTTAGTGAAAAAGTGAAGTTTTTTGATAAACTATTTTGGTGCTGCATATTTAGCGCATAGGTTTTTTTTGTCATCGATAATAATTGTTTAGTCTATGGTTCTATGATTTTATTTTATATTAATTATTAGTAAATTTTTAAACTATAATAACAGTTTTCGAGTAAAAACTTTGGTTTAGAATTTTGTTATATTTCGGTATATTATTGTAAACATTTATTAAAAGTTTTTAAAGTCATATTACTGTAGATTAAGATAAAAAATTGTTAGTACGAGTCACTAAATCATTGACTTTATTGGACACTTAGATTTTTTTCCTGTTATTCTTAAAGTTAAGAAATTACTGAAAATTGATCACGCAATCGCTTCTGCTTTTACTTATAGTTAAACAAACACTTAAACCGCGTACATGTTTTCCCCAAATGTTTCCCTTAAGTACATTTTTCAAGTGTAAAGTGTGGGGAGAGGTTCTCGCGTGAGGAAAAAATCGCAATCACTTTCTCTTGATATGGTTTGTAATGATAACTTAAAATTGAAATTGAAAAAAAATTTTGATGACTCTTAAATGGATATTAAATAGTGAACACTTAAGAAAACTTTTTAGAAATGCTAAGTTAAAATACTGGTTTAATTAGGTTATGTGTCCGCTTTTCTTTTAAAAATTTAAATTATAACCTTCGGGTCAGGTTGATCTCAAACATTAATTACTGTATAAGTGATATAAATTAGATTTTCAATTCAATTCAATAAAATATTTTCACACGTTTATGTGCCGATGGATTCTTTAACACAAGAATATATCTTACAGTATGACCTGTTTCTTAAACAACTTATTCGTTAGAAAATTGTTTAACTATATGCCAAAAATGCATAAATAATCTAAAATACGATATAACTCTAATTAATGATAACAGGAATTCCGATTCGAAGCGTAATGGTATTGGACGAAGATACATGTCCGGCGCTGCTTCACTCGTGTTACCCGCAAAAAGACTTAAAGTAAGCGCAAAAACAGATGAGTGACAAATGTTTACAATTAGTTAAAATGCGTACATAACACACACATTCATACGCACACAGGTTCTCGTTGATGATGCGTCGCGGAGGGCTTATACGAATATATGACAGCTGTCTTATGCCAGGGGTACGTCCAATGTTTGTTCTGAATCCGTCCGGTAATATGAAACGGAACTGCCGCTTACGCGTAATATTTCTTATTTTTAGACGCTTTACAAGAGTTTTCTGTTGTCCGATCGGACAACCGTCGAGGAGCTCATGCATCTTCTGCTGCAATGCTATAATATAAACGAGAAACCTTCAAACTTTGCGTTATACGAAGTATGTCTGTCACGTAAATGTAAGTTAGCTGTTCTTCTTTTCCCTTTCTCTCTCTGTTCAATGTTAATGCTCTTATATGGCATATTCCGCTATGTCTTACGAAACAGGGGAACGAAAGCTGCATAACAGTGAGATACCTCTCGCTATTCAGTCCGAATGGCCCAACCCTGATATGTACGTGTTTCAGCTTCGAAAAAACATTGATGAATGTCAAAAACGAAAGGTCTGTAACTGTTGGCGTATCACTTTGGCAAACACTATGTGTACTGTAGTGTATATGCTCTGTACATAATAATTTACTCTATAATTTATTCTGTGGTTTTTTCGATTTGAAAGACAAAACAAAAACAAATTTCTAGTTTAAATATTAGCAATTTGTGCGTACAGAACGTATCATCAAAAAATATATGCACATATTGTTTTGCTAACTAACAAAAATTTAACGAAAAATTCCATTTGACAGTTGCCATGGACTAAAACGCTTGACCATATGGGAAATGTGATATTTCATTTGAACGGCAAGGACGAAGTGAACCCCGCATCCATACATTCGCCCACATTAAAGCCATCATTCAATAATTTCGAAAATTATATATACATTTAGATTATAGTCTTATGTAATAATATTAACGCAGGAAAAAAACTAATTTGTTTATTTTGTGTAACGCATCGCATAACTAGTCTGAATCTCAATGAAAAATGTTTTTAATTTGGTTGTAAAATTTAGTACAACATTGAATAATACAGTTTACTTATATAATATAAATATGTTTAATATGTTTATTTGTATAAATATGTCACGGACTTATATATAGTTTGGATCAGATTTTGTTTAAATAGTTAATTTTTATGCAGTTTTGTTCGTAGTTGTATTTGACATGTAAATAACTTATCCATATATTCATAAGTTTTTTTTGTTGTGACCATTGATTGTGCGTAAAACCTAAAGTGTTCAAAAGTGTTCGATTGGTTATTGCCGTATATCGTATTACCACAGTTTAAACTATAATACATTGAATAATTTTCAATCCACCTTTTTTACAGAAGAATTAATTTTTTAAAGCCTACTTGAAATAGGAGAAATCATGAAATATAATAACCAACACTTAACCTTTCGGACATTTAGGACATATTGGTTGTAAAGCTAATCTATTGTGTAATGCAATATAAATTTAAAATCCAATAAAAATATATTTATCCATCGTTCTGTGTCCTTTTTATCAATCTATACAATCTCTCTCCCGGTATCTCAACGATTACTCGATTCACGATTATTCTAATAATGTTTTCAATAAATGCGCACAACAAAAATCGGCAAAAATCATATATATATTATGTTAGTAGCTTTTTGGCGATGTGTGTTCGCACACTTTAAAGCATATCCCTATACTTCTGTGACAAACCGCAACTCTCAAGTCTTACATACACGTACATCTAGCAAACTGCCATAATAACGACCGGCCATAATAACGGCCATGCATAGTTATATAACTATTCGGTCAATAAAATTATTATAAAAATGAACGTGAAAATCATTTTTTTGTGTTATAGTAGCCATCTCAACATTTGATTGATATTAATCACTATTTTTAAAATAATTTAAATTGTTATTAAACAATAGATACATAAACCAACTAACATTTAGCACCGAAAACTACATAAACTAATTCACAGGCTTTCATAGTATTGTGGCCGTTATTAGGGCAGTTGGTTGACTTAAAGCATTGGTTGACTTGAGCATCACTTACCCCAAAGTCACAAATGTATGGTGCAAAGCGAAAGCCATAAAACGGTCAAACCTTTTGCACATTGAACGGGACACACTTTAAAATTTGTTGAGAGAGAGAGAGAGAGAGAGAGAGAGAGAGAGAGAGAGAGAGAGAGAGAGAGAGAGAGATTTAGGGAAAGGGAAAGCGAGCCAATGTTTTAAAGAGAAAATAGAGTGTGGAAAAATATTTACAGAAATTAGAGAAAAATAAGGTTTGCAATTTGCAAAGGGTTTCACTTGTATAACAATAAAAGACTAAAACAAATATTTGTTGCATGCAATTGAATATTGTTTTTTAAGAATAATAATCAATGTTAATTTAATATACGGTTTTCTACAAAATTAAATTTCGCGATTTATTAAAAATAAGTGATGGGTGAACATTGAAATCGACGAATCGTATGGCAACCTCTCCCTCTCTCCCTACTCTTACTTCCGTTTCTCTCATACAATGACCTGCGAAAACCTTGGGGTCGAAATGTTATGTTTCTGCTCTGTATATCAGTCTTTGTATTTTTATCTATTCATAATACCACTTCCACATTGAATATAGCAGAAACGTATTTGAATAAAATTAGTAAAATATCAGATATTTAATTATGAAGTTAACATGCGAATAATATCTGCTGTATTTATTTATCCTATTTACTAAATATAAAATACAAACTATAAAGATCAACTAATTATGTTAAGAAAAGTTTTTAAAAATGAACCTAAATAACCAATGGAAATATAATATTAAAGTGAATTGCATAAATGTTCTAAGTTTATGTATTTGATTTAATCATTCGAACAGTGAATTAAACTTAACTTTTTAATACAGATCTTCAATTAATCTGTTATTTAAAGATTTGTAGCTTTTAGTGAAAACTATTACATTCATAAGCAAACTAGTTTTACCATATATTGGCTTTATACCGGTACTTGCTTAAAAAATGATCTATAATTTAAATATTGTGGATATAATATAAAGCAAAACAACAATCAATATATTTTTTTAGCTTCTTTCTATAAAGTAGAGCTAATGGATTTGATCCTGTCCGTCCGTATTAAAAATACAAGAGAGTCATTTATCTAAATTTTAGAAAATAGTAGACTAGATATTAATCAAAGTAACTTTTAAATAAATATTAACATTATTAAAGTTAGCTTATATAAAACTATAATAAAGTGAGCTCTCTATGAATGAGTCGTTCTTGTTGCAAATACAATTAAATTAAACGATTATGTTATTATATCAACTTTTAATTATATGTTAACTGATTCTTTTAGCCTAAAAATTATATACTGTATTACAGTAAAATATTTCAAAAATCGATTAATTTAATTGTTTTGCAACAAGAACGACTCATTCATAGAGAGCTCACTTTATTATAGTTTTATCTAAGTTAACATATTTATTTAAAAATTACTTTATTAATATCTAGTCTACAATTTTCTAAAATGTCAAAAATAACTAATATAAAAAAAGTGCTAAAATTAGTGGTCAAGTTAGTGAGGTTACACAGACGGACGGACGGAAGACCATTCATAGAGAGCTGTGTATTTGAGAATATTTTATGTTTTGTTGACTTTATACACTTTAAAATTTAATAAATAATCATTTTAATACCTTACAACAAAAAACTCAGAAGTAGTATGGAGAGTATACATACACGCGCGAAAAGGGGGAAACTCCCAGAGAAAAATTTAAAACTATTCGGCACCATTTTCGGCATCTTAGCTCCGAATATTTAAACCTAACAGCCGCACTGTTAGAAGACTACTATTTATAGACTTTGTTACAAAAATAAAATATCCCTGACCTAAAACTAATCTTAACTAAATTTAATTAAATCAAAAATTAAATAAGCTAAATTAAATTATAAATTAATAAAACTAAATTGATTAGCTAAACCTATGATGCCACTTCTTACATTTTTAGGCGGCATTTATTGAGACAGTATTTAGACATACAAAATAAAAGTAAAAAATGACTTTAAATGACTTTATCAAAACTATTAAGTAAATAACCATTTTTTTCCAGTTCTAACTCTTAGAATGAGAACAGAAAATTAATTGACTCCTGAATTATTTTAGCTCCTATCTGACTCCCTGAGTCTGTTAGGTTATTCCTAACTGCCTCATGAATAACTCCAATTGACAACTAATTTTAACTTAGTAACCCTAACTGACACTCATTGACTCCTAAATGACTGATTAGTGACTCATTACAGACTACAAAAGAATTCAATCTCGCAACGAATGCTTTGTGCGAATGATATAAGTATCATAGTTTTGTCTCACAAGTAAGTATAATCAGCTTCTAAACATCTAAGCTTAATCACAATTGAGCGCCATAGGAACTGCCTGGCTATTCCAGTGCCTTATTAATACTTCATAAGTTTTCAGCTTGCAGTTAAATCCGCACACATGCTTGTCAAAGAACAAAAGGCTTGACTAAAGATTTAGAACTCAAGTTCACCATAATGAAGATTACATGTGAAATTTATTATACATTATTTTGCTTTTTCATCTTATAACAAATCTAATATACTTAACTCCGAAAGGCTGTTATTGAAAGGTAATAGATTAGATAACCTCATAAGCAAAAATAGTCTTCGGCTTTTCATCGTTATTGTCATCGTTTTAATCCTCATCAATGTCATTCATTTTAGGATTTTAATCTTTGTTCTTAGTGTCATGCCTTTTTTTAAATACCTTTGTTTTGCATTTGTATATATTTACAACATTTGCCTGCGTTCGAATTTGTATATTTTCTAAGATTATTATGGTATCTTTTGAAAAACATCATTATAAAAGTTTTCAACGCGTTCGGAGAATACAAGATCTTCACTTTCTGTTTCATAAAATCTTTCCCAATCTTCTGAATCTTAAAACCCTTCAATATATTTGATCTTTGTTAGAAAAATAACTTTCATCACAATGAAATTGATTTATAATTAAATTACAAAATGTTCTTTAAGAAACTATAAATATAAATAATATAATTTTT
>JAQIXJ010001818.1:0-18494 GCA_034700185.1 Phthiracarus laevigatus | reverse complement strand
AATATTTTGAAGGTGCTTTTACTTCAATTTGAATAACTCGAGCTCTTGGATATGGGATGTCCGTCTGGCTATCTGTATAGTACTACCTATACGGCGGAGGAAATAAGTTAAGCTTTTTTAGGTTTTTGTTAATAAAATTTGTGTGCGCTGAAACTTTTATCATAACAATGGGTTTTAAGCCATTACTGATTTTAAGTCTTTTTGAACATTTGTTTGAAAATGATTTTTGAAATATATTTCTTATCCTTAATATTGCTCATTAAATTTTTTAAATTAAAATGATTGGGTGATTTTTGATAAGAGTTTTTTTCGGATTTCATTGAAATTCAAAAATTTCATTGTGACATTGGATAGAGTGTTACAAGAAGTAAATACCGATCCTTACCCGCATTCTGTTTCTATAGCTAATCTCTAAAACACAACAAATTATTTCGTTATTGGTGATCAATGCTTTAAATTCTTAATTTCTCATATTTATGTTAATCTTCGATTTGGGGTTAGTTTAAAAAGTTTTAAATGTTAACTTTATATTTTCCTTATGCGAAAAATTATTATAATTATGTGAGAAAGGATAAGATGTTCTAAACTCTGATATTCTATAGGGTAAATACTCATGTGATTTAAGAGACAATTTCGAGTCCAAATAGAAAAATATTTCGAATTTGTCATAAGGAAGCCTAAAAATCGCTCTTTGAAGCGAATGACAATTTTTTCTTTTTTCACCAATAATTAAATGAGTCTCAAAACTCTTCGGTTTTGATGAATATTTTTTTTTATGAATCAATAATTCAAAATTTTCTCGAACTTTTAAAATTTGATTGAATAAATAGGCAACTTTTTGAAATTTGTTGTCATAATCCGCCAGAGCTCTTAAGACATATTATTGAGGGTTAATAATATTTTTATAGTTTTAGGAATTTAAAGTTAATATTCTGAACATAACAAGAATAAGAATTTCATAGAGAGCTCATGGACTATATTAAAAAGTTTATTCAGTTGTATTAAGTTGTAAAAAGTTTATTAATCACTTCGTCATTTGATTTTATAAGGCATTTCGAATTTATTAGCAACACTTGTATATCAATTATTAGTTTTTAAGTTTATATGCTTAGTATACTTACTTGCATACAGTCTTATATCTATAGATGAACAGGTCCGAGTCCTTGAAGGTCCTAACGAAAACCCAGACCTGAATCTGGAATTCATAAGCCGTTTTGGGACCTCAACCTTATTTTTTCAAGGACTTGGACCAGGTCCAGGTCTCTAAGACAGGGACTTGAATCTGGTCTTTAAGACAGGGACTTGAACCTGGTCTCGGGAGTCATTTACATTAATTATAAGATAAATTGCTCAAACCTTAAAAGTATTGTATTTTTATTCAATTAATTCCTGGTTTTCATCTATACTTTTATGACTAATAAGGTTTCAGCCCGTGCTTTGCACGGGTTATTAGTATTTATATAAATTGTGAATGTATAGTATTTTCATGAGGGGTTACCCACCCCCTCGAGTGACCCCTCATTTAACTCCGTTTTTTGAGCTGAGTTGAGAGATATAGGCGTGGAATGGTATCTTAAAATTTTTGACCCCTCCTGATTAATGGATGGCCTGTCACCTCCAAAACCCATGATATGCAGTCGGCTCTTAAAATCCTGGAATCCTTTGATATAGGTGTTGAGGGGGTGGACGTTCCCTAGAGGTCTATATAATGCTAATGAAACAGTTTTTTCACCCTCATTTTTACAGGAGATGTCCCACCACCTCGATCCCCTGATGTGCACTCCTCTCTTCAAGCTGAATCCAATGATACATGTTATGAGGAGGTGGCACCCCCAGGGGAGGCGCCTATAGAGGTCTTCACAAACCAACAGACAAATTATGTTATTTATATATTATGATATTTCCATTGAACATGTGTTTAAGGCCAAAATTTATTGGATGTATTTAATAATAAAACTTACAATTTATACATTTTCATTTAAGTCCTAAGTCCCACCTCATAGGAAGTCGAACCTGAACCTGTTCGGACCTAATTCGACATAAAGCTTTTTTAATTTTCAAACATTCTGACTCGAACCTGAACCTTTAAGGAACTCGAGTTCAAAGTTTTAAAAAATTCTAAGTCGAGCTTTTGTTTATCTATACTTATGTCCCTTAACGTGTTATTTGACTATAGAGGGTGTACGGAAATTCGGATTAACTTTTTTTTGTTCTTTTACTGCTAAGCGAGCTCTTGGCTTTTATGGAGCCATATGTTGGGTTCGATTTTATCATATTGTTATATTTTAAATGATATAAATGTAAATCATGTTAAGACTTAATAGAGAAGCGTTCGCTGTTTTGCATTACTATAATATTAACGATGGTTTCAAAAGTTCCAAAGCTAAAGATTAAGCTAACCCACAGTATTAAACCCATCGAAATATTTTGGGCGATACAGAAATCGAAAAATTTCCCAAAAATTTAAATCGTTTCAAAAGGGCAAAATATTTATAAAAAAAAGACTCATTAAAGTTGGAAAAACTTGATGAAACACTTAAGGCAAAAAATGAGAACTGTTGTCAAAGATGGAGTTTATGTAATTTTTGAATTATGAAATAAAGAGACATTTAGTTGATAATTAATTTTTTTATTAAAAATGAAAATTATCTCATTACTAATGAGTCATTAGTAATTGTATAATAAATTTAGATAAACTAAAAGTTGTTCGACTTTCAAACACCCTCTATATTATACAAAAAACAAGATATGACACATTCATAGAGAGTTCACTTTTATAGTTTTATCTAAGCTAATAAAGTATTTAAAATACGTGCTAAATTTATTGGTCGAGTTAGTGTGGACACGAGGAGTGACAGATGGACGGACGGACATACTAAAATCCATAAGTTCTACTTTTTTGTAAAAAAAGTGAGCTAAAAATACAACTCAATTATAATTCTATTAAACGCAATGTCACACATATGAGTTAATCTAAGAATCAAAGCGAGCTCTTCATGAATGTTCGATCCTGTTTTTATTTGATTTATAACTGGATTTTTGATAAGAATTTATTTCTCAGAGATTTAATTGCTGAATTAATTAAAATTTTAAATTCATAAAGATCTGTGAAAAAGAAGGTCATTTGAACATTTTATAACACGGAAATTTTTAGTGATGTTAACAACATTTTCTTAACATTGAACTAACATTTTATAATATTTTAATTGATTATAATCGCACCAAAATTGCGTTACCAAACTCAAATTCAAGTGCATTACATTTTAAACACCGTGTAATATCGTTGGCTTGCATGGCTTATATCGTCGATAGCTTTCGCTAAACTCAGTTTTTTCGCTCAAACTTATTAAATATAACATTTACCGGTATAGATCTTTTATATATCTTTATATTTTACCTATGCTTTTATTTTCATTTAATGCCCGCAGATTTACGTAATATTTTATCCAAGTAAAAGTCTTATTATTAAAGTCAAATTTTTACAAATTTGGAAATATTTTTGGATTAAAAATTTTGTTTTTACGGTATTAGTTGAAATGCCCGCTCATAAAGATAGACTGCTAATGTAATTAAATAAAAATTATATGGCATTTTTTTAACGAAGAGTTAAGCTTTAATTTAATGTGCACTTTATTATTATTTATTTAAATTTTATATTAAAAAACTAGAATAAAAGTATTCTAAATTTATACATATCCTGTATATGATAAAAAGTGTTCAAATCACAAATTTACAAGTTTTTCTCTAAAATATGTGAGTTTTTTCATTTTAGTCGTTATGATAATTCAATGAGTATTAGCGGTCAATTTTGGTTATCAGTTTTTATTAATAGTTTAAAACAGACAATTATTAAGATATGATATGAATGAACGATCAGAAGGTGTAACCATCGCATCATATCATGAGTTCTCTCTTTTTGGATAATTTATTATATACTGTAATTTATTTAAAATTTGATTCGTCTTCTATAAAATTCCACAATAAGTCTTCCAATCTATAATTCTGTTTCGGTAAATAAAGTAATTGGTTTTAAATAAATTTTATTTAACTGTATATTTTCTGTGTGATAATTAGATGGGAAAACATATTTACAGATTCGAATTAGAACATCATCGCAGACAACAGACCCGAAATAAAATGCTATTTTAAACTTAGATTTGTTTTTTTAAATTATTTATCATATTATGCTTAACAAAGTTTTACATAATACGTTTCAGATAAATTCGTAATGGAATGTTCAAAAACATTTTATTCGAAACTTTATTTTACATGAATATTTTATCTTAAAATCGTGTGCATTATAAACCAGAACTGATATTTGATCAGCTAAACTATCCTTAAAAAACAAAATAGACAGACATACTAATTTTTTGTAAAAACATGGCCGTCTAAAATAATGCGATTAAATAATGTTTTTTTTAAGTTTTCAGATCTATAATAAAATGTTTTCATTTATTATTACTGTATTTGTTATAATTATAGGTGGTTTTTTGGTGGAAGATTATTAAGTGATAAATTGAAAATAGAAGACGTGAAATTACAAACAGGATTTGTTGTACAAGTGGTTGTGCCGTCACTGTCTCAGTCTCCACAAACTGAACAATGAAATATGTTATATATACTGAATAAATAGAAGTGTTAGTCATTTTAGATATAAACTTCATTATAGACACACACCAGCGCTCCTTTTTAACTGTGATAACAATTTGGCAAAAAAAACATATTTTACAAATGCAGCAATTATTTTACTTAAAACGCCTAATACTACTAATTTAGTATTCGGTGCAAAACAGGTGATTGAAAGCAATCAGCGATTTGTTTAAATTGTTGACATCATTCCATTTCGATATTACAAACAGTGAATTTTTTTTTGAATTTCGAAGATTTCAAATTTAACGTACATTTGCCATTTGGCCGATTCATGAATCTGAAAAGCCTTGCAAACTTTTGCCTTTACATTTGTAAATTTTCGATACCATTAGTTTAAATGTTTTTATCATCAAAAAAAACTTAATCGTTCTTTTCATATATTATTATATGAATTTTTTTTTGGAGGAAACCAATCGATATTATTATTATAAACAGTACTTTTAATTTATATATATATTAATTATCTTTAATTTATATATAAATATACGGCAACAACTATTTAAAAAAGATTACATTTTTTAAATATATATTTGTTTGTTAATTTGCACTAAATGTTAAATTGCTGTATTATATAATATATAACTTACGAAAATAAAATTGATTTGCTTTTTTGCAATAATTTAATCAAAAAATAGAAACGAAACTCATAGAAGAGAAAAACAAATAAATGACAATAAGGTAATATTTTTGATGGTAATAACGCTCAGTCTGTTAAGCAGTTGTGTGCAGGTAAATATATTATTATTTTATTACCTGCGGCACTACTACTTAGAAGTCTGGCGAAATAATTTAAAAGTAATTTAGATTATATAATTAGTAGTGCAATAAAAATTAAAAATTGGTTAACATTTTCTCTATTTTTTTGATATACTAAGACATTAAGTTATACTTAACTATATTGAACTATTTATGATTAATAAAAGATTACTACTGCATTAAGCAATTGACTAGTTATTGAGAAGCACAGGTGGATTTTTTCTCAATTTTTTTATCTGCAGAAACGAACGGAAAATGTATTATGATATACTTGAACACCACATGCTGTATAAATTCAAATTTAAAAAAATATTTAGTTAGAAACGAGGTATATTTAGATTAATCGATGTTAGCTTTTTATGTATCGCACCAATGAGTTTTGGACGGAAACTGCTTCTATGCAAAAATGATGACAAACAAAAAATTATTACTGATGTGTAGTGTTTTGCAAATCTAGGATAACATCCCCACCAAAAGTTATTGGCATTTCTCGTTTTTATCACATATCAAAGCTTACTAAATAGTTTATGCTTTTTTGGAGGTTTCCGATCTCACCACTATTATAAGCATTGATATTATATGCTTATAATCAAATCATTTGACGGCTGCACTGCACCATTGCTTTTAAAGTTCGCACTTTGAACATTAACGTTATGCTAGCATTGAAACCATTTTAATTGATTTTGATCGGCGATCAAACAAAAACACGAAATATAACCAAAGGAAATGACCAAAGGTAAAGCATAAGAGTATTATTTCACCAAACGATACTGATATTGGAGAATTGATCGCATATTAACAAACGTAATAAATAAGACCACATGCAAATCTGCACATTTAGTCGTTAGCGTTTATGCTACGCTGTAATTTGATTCGAGACAGCATACGTTACTTTACCAGAAGGTATTTATGCAATATCTTAAAACTAACGCGTATGAGTTTAACTATGTTTATCGAACACTGCTATTCAACACTAAAATATGAAGATTTTATAAATTTCATTATCTAAATAAATGGGAGTTTACCAAACGACTGGGACAGAGACTGATACTTTTCATACACAAAATCCATAAGAATGACAGACATAGTAAATATAGATAAACTTCTTAAAAGTACTGTTAAGTTAGCCTACGATAACTTACGCTTATATACTTAAGCTTATATTACATACCATATGTTAGTTAGTAAATGCTTAAATTATTAATTACAAAAATATTAAATAATACTTTACAGAATGCACTTTTTAACATACAGTTTTATATTATTATCAAAACTAAAACGAAAAATATATATGAAAACACATAATGCGTGATTTTTAATAGCTTTAGCAGCAATAAATATCAGGAAAATGCATTGGTATGCAAACAATGGGAAAGATTACGTTTTATCGAAACGCACACACTTTTATACTTATGTTATGGATAATTGCTAATTAAATCCAATTAGAAATAACAATATAATGACTCACCTATAGTATAGCATTGCTCGCATTAGCGTTTACAAAAAAAACTGTTGTTTGAGATGTGAGAGGAATAGTAAAAAATAAGTTTGGACCACATGAACAACGCTAGCTTTTGTAGTTATCTGGTGTTTACACAACAGAGCCTGAATCGACAGAATATTGTATACACCTGTTGATACGGCACAGCTCTTAGCTCTGCAATGATCACTACTATTTTGTCCCAACTAATTCTGCGCCAAATGGTGGACACTATCTGTTTTATTTAACTTAGATACTGTATGATTGGGTCGTATTAGTTTGTCTCACATCCGATTTCGATAACATTTTCGAAACTACGCCAATCAGAAATTGGTTACAAAATTTGTAATAATCATTTGATGGCACTATGTTTTCACCTGTTCGTTACGACAAACAGCCAAATAAAAGAAATAACATTTTTCAATGCAAACTTTTTCAATAGGGTCTCAACTTTTAATTTGTTTTGCGAATGCATTGAAATTTCTGCGTACATAAGCTTACGTATACCGCGATATCAAACTTTCAGTTCATTTAGCTATTTTTATATTTAATTCAGTTTTTCGATAATGTAGACAACTTTTTTATATAAAAAATATATAGTTTAGCTTTTTTCAGATAAAAAATGATTAGCGAAATGAAATATTAATTAGACTAACGCCAGCATAAACTCATAGCTCTGATGTCTAGTGATTAAACCGTGAAGTGAGGTTGAGGTCATTATGTTCTATCAATAGCTCTATAATTTGTTGGTATAAAGTTTAATTTAATGCTCTATTATAGCGAAGTTTGCGATTACTTCTTATAGCAAAAAATATGATTACATAAATAACTGATAATATGCGAGCACCAGTACTGGTAGAATATAGAGTACAGTACACTATAAGCTTAATTAATATAACTATTCTATTAAAACTGGTAATCATTAGAAGTAATGTATTGATAGCTCAGTTGTAAACTAAACTAATTCATTGTTCACCTGTTATACGTTATACCGTTTTGAGCATTATTTCAATTATTATTTACTCTCTAAATACAACTAAACTAATGAAATGCAATTTTATTTTCAGATACTGCTATTGAAGCTAAACTCGTAAAGCGATACAAACTTTATACTCTATTTACGGATGTTTACTCTTTAATAAAACATTACGTGTATATTTACTATCATTTTAATTACTTACCAATAATTTATTGATAACAATAACAAAGAGTGATCGGGCGATACTTCTCTTGAAACAAAGCGAAACAACTAATACTGTATTATTGCATAGATATAGTAAGATTACGGTGATATACGAGATGAATCCTTGAAGTGCACGTTACAATGAGTGTCAATTTCATTATCTATTACGCCCATTATAACGGTCACAATAAGGTAAAGCATCTTAATATTAATAATAATACGTTTAGATGGATGAACAAAGAAAACTTTGAAATTAAGAGCGTTAACCAAATAGACTAAGTTTCTAATTTAGTGTGTAATGAAAAATAGAAAAGTTATAAAGTTTCGTTAGCTTATGATTTGGTATACGAGAATAATCACCCGCATAATCATCCTCATCACTGTTTCAATTAAAAAGAGTCTCAGTTTTGTGCCCGTATCGTATCATTAATGATTATCCAGAAGAAGTATAAGTAAAACCACGTGATATACGGTAGACCCTATTAAAACAAACGGGCCATATGTGGTCCTTGTCATATAATTATAACTTTTTACACATGTGTGCAGCTTTTTTCGTATTTTCTATGATGAATGTTTATTTGTGTCTTCTTTTGTATGAAATGTGTGCATTCTGTTATGTTTTATTTCTATGACTCATTAATAGTAGTTTTGCAACGAAACTTTTATTTTACCGTTTCGTACCCAAACATTTTGATTGAATATTTTTGGTGTCATTTTAATATTTAATTATTATTTAGATTAACGTTTTGCTTTCACTTAAATTAAAAATAAATTATTTTGATAGTAATTTTATTCATTAAAATTAAAATACTGATTATTTTGAATGCAATTTTACCATATAATTTATTTGTAAGATAAAAAGTTTAGATATCGAGGTCGCAATTCGTGTGTACTAACAACAGCTGCCAATAAATATAAATTCACTTCTCTAATAAAGCGTTTTGTTATGCTTCTACGCTACAGAATGATATGATTATACTAAAACACATTTTATGACTACAATCAATTTATATTTATCATGTATTAATGAGTTAATATTGGTATTGAACAAATAACGAACTTTTTTTTGAAAAAATAACTATTAGTAAAGCCGAAATTATTTAAAAATGAAAATGTATATTTCATATAACTTTATTTATTATATAAGTTCAAATTTAGCTATTATATGACCGGTGATAAATTTACATGAGAGCATTTAATATACAGACGCGTTCAAAAAATGCCAATGAACTTTTATAGGTTCCGATTTTAGTTATAAAAATAAGATTTTTTGCTCGAGTATTATATTATCCTGACTGATGTGTTGTGATTTTTAGCTTTATGTTAAATACAGCAGTTATGAAGTGTTATATTTTAATTTTTAAAAATAACCAGAATATAGCTAATTTTAAAGTTGTTTTATTGGGAATTTAATAATTTAATAATAATTTACTGAACATTTATTTCCCAAACGGGATAACAATCTACAAATTATGCAAAATTTTCTAATTGCTACAAACTTACAACTAGACATCCAATATTTTATTAAATTATATTTCATAGGAACTTCACATAAATAGATAAAAATGAAATTTCTAAATATTTAATACATTAAAGTTTTAGGAAACAACAAATATTCTGTTTGCATTTGAAACAACAACAAACTCAAAAGTTCACTTAATGGTCCATAGGCTGATAAATTTAAATGTAAAATAAACAATTAATTAAATATTAAATCTTTATAATAATGAAGCAAATAAACGAGAGTCACTCTGCAGTTAGTGGTTGATCGCACAACTGTCGCTCTGTCTGCTCTCTCAAAATTACTTTTAACCTATTCATTCATAAATAGAAACTTATGTCATTAAAAAATACACCACTTAATGGATTAGATATAATGCTAACCATTTCAAAATATTTGCCATCACTCAGGGATAAACATCGAAGTCGGAGACATTTAAGTCTAGTCGCATCTAAAGTAGAATACAATCATTTTATAGATATTGTGGTAAAAAATCATTATTTTAAGCAGGATTCGTAGTTAAATTTAATTTATATTACCGACTGCTTTATTGCTTCTGTCTGAAAAACGCATCGTATCGGCATCCCATCTAACTTCCAGTCTTTCAATATGAGTACAATTATTTGCAATCGAATCAATTAAAGAATCGATATGTATTTTTTGGTGAATCTTTTGGCAGCAACCCTCTGGCATTCCCATCACTAGTATTCTAATTAATTGATAAAAAGACTGTCAAATTTATAAAGAATGTATTTGTTGAAAGCAACAATATTTGTTAAGATTTAGTATAATTAAACTGTTTGGTAGCGAGTATTAAATTAATAAATCTTAAATACAATACTAAAACTAACAATTCTAATGATTCTATGACTCTAATATTAGATTGATTCTTATTTAATTCTAAAGACTAATCAAAATTATGTGAATTAGAATTTTATTGGCATTTACTTTATATAAAAATTTTAATTATATTGTTGCCTATCTTTATTGCATTTAAATTTTTAAATAAATCATATTTTTAACTTTTATTGTTTCTGCAACAAATTTTTTTCAGATTTTAAAAACATTTTTATAAATACTACTTCAGTGAGTGTATAGGAAAATTAGAACCAGTAAGTGTTGAGCTATCGAACTTTAAAATCTGTTTTATAAGTGCACACAGAAATAAAAAAGCGCGAATAACCAGTATAGTTATATCAATTAAAGCCATAAATGACAATTTCACAAAACAATGACCCGAAATTAAAAATACCGCCCATCGAGCTATTTTTGATGTAAAAAGCTTACTATAGTAGCAAAAATTCCCTTTATTATGATAAAAACCCACATAAGGAGATCCCAAAAAACAATAGCTCGACTTTTTCAAAGTGAGCTAAAAATAAGCATACCAAAAAAAGATAATTGATAAAAGTTAAAATATATTTAAGCATTTAATGGCGTTTTACTTGATATGTTTAAGCCATGGTAATACACAACTCCAAAATTGTTCGGTCAAATGTGGTAAACCAGAAAGTTGTAATCCCCTTAACATTGGTGCCTGAACTTTGAGAAATTTTAACAATGCTTCGTCTGACAAGTTTTCATTACGATCGAGATCTAAAGCGATCAAACACTTCGTGTTTCCTTTCTCCATGTATTCTTTGAGAACCAAATCTGTGAAACAATCTTGTTGTCCAGCGCTTAAATAACGTAACGATGGAATGCGAATTAATATGTCTATAAGACAATCTGTTGATAATTCAGTTGCCGTTATGTCTAACTCTAAAAGATTTGTCTTTTCCCACTCAACTGACATCATATGATCGCTTTGTAGACCTGAAATGATATACAAATGTTGTTTTCGATTTGAATAGAAAACATGATCGATTACTATTACTTGTATGCTGCATAAGAAGACAGCGCAGTCTTTTGCATCTCTGAAATAATAGCTTTAATGTGCTTCCCGTGAATTTTGTACAAAAGTTAACCGATAAGCATTCTAATTGTATACAATTACTACTTAATGACTCCACGTGACTGTCATCCACAAAGTTTATGCCGTACAGGTTCACAACTCTCAGATTTGGAACCGCACTCTTTAGTTTATGGATATTTACCACTTCATAAATTTCTTCCTCCTCCTCTTCCACAGCTTTTTCATATGTGCCCACCAAATGCAAAACTTCCAGTCCATTAATAAAATTGTAAATTTTGCGCATAAAGCCTTCCATGAAAATCACTTCGGATAAGCAAATGCACATCGTTCTCAATTTAGTGGGAAATGAATGTAAATCATTAAAATCGTGAAGTTGCATAGCTGTTGAAAAATCAAGCAACATGTTTGTTAAATTTGGACATTTATTCGCTAATTCGTGAAGCACTGTGTGAGTTATCAATTCTATTGGTAATTCAATGTATCGCAGTGATGGTCCTATTAATAAAATTATTCCTTTTTATTTTTTCAATAAATATGCATAATTAGAACCTTCTTTAGCTTAATATTACTTATAAGGTTTAATTGAATGTCATGAATTTGTTTTCACCATTTATACTCAAAATTTAATTTCTTCCTAACATCAACATTAACCTCAAGTTTGTAAGTATAATATTTTTTTTGAGTACTTAAGCAGTAAAGTTAAGTAAAGTTGAGTAAAACGTTAATCGGTGGAACATTAGTGGAATTGAAAAAGTGTCGGTAATGGAACTTTAGTAGGATGCGTTATTATTTTTTTACCAAAAGTGGAAACTAAGTAGAATTCTTGGATGCCGTAATAACGTTGAAGGAATATTAGAAAATTTTCAATCACTAATGTCCAGCTTATATGATATAACTTCGGAAATATAAGAGAAAACTCAAAACTTTTCAAATTTAAGATACAAAATTATGTTTGAAATGTTTCATTTAACTGAATAAAATTTTAAAATCGAATATGAGACGAACAATAGTTCAACATTGGAGTGACAGTTAAAGAAGGTTGCAATTGCTATTATTTAAATTTAATCTCAAAAACTAACCAAATCGTATTGATATTAACGCAAGAAGAGATTCAATGCTAGTCACGTGTAATCCTGAAACTTCTGGTCTTAGAGAGACATAACTCCATAATCTGGAATCGCACGAAATCATTCGCCACTTTTTACAGACTCTCGCTAATCGAGATACTTCTCTATGAGGCAAATAATTAAATATTTTAAGCAGAATTTTGTCTGGAAGTTTGTCGAGAGTCTATATTAGAATAAAATAAGGTTTATTAAAAATACGTTTGTCTATCAATTTATTTTAATTGTGTAAATGTAGTGGAATTTGTTAAATTTTTTTTTAAAAATAATTTGTTTTGAAAGATAATATAATCAAACAATTAATGGCTGTTCTCCAAAATAACTGAGAGTTTCACGCAAAACAGTAACATTCGATACCTATTACTGTAAATATTAATTTAATGTAAGACTTTATTGAGTTAATAATTTAAATTTCGTCTAATAAGAACATTTAAAATATCAACTAATTTGAAAAATAAGCAACAATTCAAACCGTGTAATGATGGGACTGTAGTAAACCATTTTTGGCATGAAAACTTCCTCCCTGTTGACTCGATTCTTTAATATTAGCGAGAGCTGCCGAGGAAACGTCTTGCGTTACGGCCCACATCGATAGTCTTCTATCCATATCTCAGTTTAAGCTAACTCTTTATATATCAGTTACAAATGGGGCAAAAAAAACGGGGCAAACAGAATATTTCAGAGAAAAAAGATTTAAAAGATTTTATTTCTTTATACCATTGTATGAGTTTTTATGTTTATTTATAACCTTTATTTATATTTTTAAAGGCATCTATTATTAGCTGCTTTATCTGTACTCTGCATGAATTTTCTACCGCATAACTTACTAACGTTGTCAGTTGAGAATATATTCTCATAACCAACTTTCTCTATCATTGTTTAATATCACATTCTGATAGTAATACCTATAATGAATGCTAAGATATTTTGAAAAAATTAAAAAATCAGTTTTTATAGTGTTCTAATTTATTAGTACAGTATTAGTTTAAAAGTAAAGTTAGAATATTTTTGAATTAGAATAAGAGTTTAAAGTTAGAATGTTTTTTTTCTAAACATCATTCAAAGTTTCGGGTAATGATGTAAAGCAGTTGACCTTGAGAATCAAAAATCTTCCTAAATCTTATTGAATATCGGATTATAAATATTTGATAAAATTAAATGAAAATAACAATTTTCTTATACTTTAAAATTAAACAATTTTTTTAAAAAACAAGTTAAATTTTTTTGTTTATTTGTAACTTATAATTTTGCTACTGATTTTGCCAAATCCAACTTAACTCCTTAAGAAAGTTGGCTATTATTTTTTAGATTATCTTATTTTCTAAATTAACGAAGTTTGGTTCTTTTAATAACACAATAAACATTGGTACTGTGTCTTTATAATAATATTAAAGAGCTAAATTTTTGCCGAACGAAAACAATTTCGTAATTGGGTAATGTTAACGCTGTTTACGTGCCACTTACGCGCGAAAATATCAACGACTTGTAAAATTAATATTTTTAATTAATCACTAATTAAAAATCTTAATAAAAATATTACTTTTTATTCTAATATTTACTTATTATTACTTATTTATGATATAAGTGATTTATAATAAATTAGTAAAAAAAATTTTCAAGAGTTAAGAATTTTATAATTAATGTTGATTATACGGTAAATTAAATTTTAAAAATTTGGAAAAAATAAATTCGAACATAATTGAATTACAAATATGAACTTGCATTTGATCGACATTAAAATGCTATTAAGTTATTCTAATTTAATAATACATTTAATAAATTAATTATTTTGGGACATTTTTTAATAATTTCAATTCATGTGTTAACCAAACAGCAACAGATAGAGCAGAAAGAGCTCCCGCTTGATGAGAGGCAGCCAATGGTTTCGGAACATAAAACAATAAGTTTGCGATACCGAGTGAAACTTGCACTAAAGTTGTAAGCATTAAAAAATTAACGGCTAATCGAGTTCTTGAGTTTAAAGGCAAACGTCTAGAATAGAGCCAAAGTGCCGAAACGGAAGCAAATACCAATTCACCCAATATTCGATGGTCAAATTGAACTGTTGTGGTATTTTCAGCAAAATTCTTCCACAAAGGAGTTAAGGATAATATATCGTCAGGTATCCATTTATCGCCCATTAATGGAAAACTATTATAGACAAGTCCGGCATCGAGACCAGCGACAAGTGCTCCGGACAATGCTGTTAGAAATAATAAACCTTTAACTGAATGCGCACATCTTCGAAACAATACCATTCGTTTAGAGTACTTAGTCTATAATCACAGAAACTGTATATAATAACTAAAAATTCGAGATTACTATTAAAGTTAACCTGAATTGGAGGCAAAACATGGGACAGACCGGACCATAGAAGTAACGAATAGAATACAAAAGCTGTGCCTAAATGTGCGGCTAACCTATAATGGCTAACTTTCGGATCTCTAATGTAGTGATCTTTTTCCTCGAGTCCACTCTTAACCATATACCAGCCTAAAAATCCCTTCAACAACAATTTCACATAATAGTTAACAAAATTAGTTTTTAATAGTTACGTGATTTGAATATTACCTGAAATGCTAATAACGCGCCAAATATAATCACGCGTTTCTTCATCGGTTTGCTGAACCAGTTTTTATACCAAAATATAGCGGCAGGAATGAAATATAATGCGCCAATAGTTCGGCCTAAAGTTCGGTGAATGTATTCCGTATACCAAATCAATTTAAATTCTTCTAACGTTATATGCTTATTACGTCTTTTGAATCATAGTTTTTAAGAATAATAAACGCGATAAGAATCGTAACTAATTTTTTTGAAAAACAGAATAAAAATTACATTTTGAATTCGGGAAATAACTTGTATTTTTCGAATTCTTGCGTCCATTGCGATGCAGAAAATGGTGGAAACTCTTTGAATGGATGCCAATCAACCATCGAAAGTCCAGAATTGGTGAGACGCGTAACGCCGCCAATGATAACAGTAGCGAATGTGAGTCCAGCGCACGATAACAACCAAATACCAACCATTTTTTGAGCCAAACTCGATATCTCGTTAATTGATTGCGGATTAACATATGTAACCGTTTTTCGTACGCTTTTATATGATAGGGATTCATAATTTAACTAAATATAAGTTTATTAAATTAAAAAAAACTATTTGTATTCGTATATTAAGTTTTATAAGTTATCAATACAATAATAATAATAATGAATACTTTAAATGAATGAGATAATGTTGATTTCAATGAACTATAATTTCGTATTGATTTTACTAAAAATATTCCATTACTCGAATAAATGGATATGCGACTAATTTTTGGAAATAATGAACTGAAAATCATTTTTTAATATTTCTAGCTTTCCAAAAATACAAAGTCGTAACTGTAGTATAAAACATATAAACTTTATTGCAATAAAGCAAACAAATCAATGTGATTAGAATTGCATCATTTGTTTTCATATCACATAAAGTACGTTTACATTTTTATGTTACAAATATACGTATTATTGTTTATTATACAATTTATTTTTAAGTAAAATTGTATTTAATTTTTTGGCTATATTTTCTTTATACAAAAATTACCAAATTCTTATGTGGATTTACAGTAGAGGTGCAGCAAATCGTAACAATTTTAGTTTCGATTTGGTTACTTCACGACCGGTGACTGCATAAGTAATGAAAACAAAATTATAAATAGTTAAGAGACAAAACCAAGTTTATAAGTTTTAATCGTCCACACCGAGTATGCTGAACTACATGTAGCAAAGTATACGTATTCAGTGTAACAAAATTCATAGTTTAAACACTTTTTTACACATTATTCAAAGAAAACAATATGCTTTAGAACTCACTATACGGTACTCGGTGTGGAACGATAAAAACATCTATGAAACAAGTGTTCAGTTTGAGCTTTTAGATTAAACACAATATCTATTTGTTTAATAATTAACAAAATTTTTTTTCACTAATTATCACTTAAAATATATTTTTTAAGTAAAAAAACATAAAACTTAGAAGAAAGATGCACACATTATAATCTGATCTGATATAAATGGTTACCACAGTATTTAACCACAAATCACTTAATCTAAATAATAATCATTGTCCGCTATATTCTGAATCTTAATATCAATATTAAGAGGAAATAAATCTTTACATCGTTTTATATATGCTGCTAATTTTTGGTATTTTTTTAAATATATTCGGTCATTCAATAAATAGTTTAGTGAGAAATTAATTTTCGGTGTTTTGCGAGCGATGTCAACCCAATTATCGATTGTGTTATGGTTAGTAAGTAAACCAAAACCATGACATAATGACAATGATCTTAAAAACGGACAGTTTTCTAATACACTGAAAACACCAGCGTTTGTAATATTTGATTTATCATCCGATCCAAACTCAATCGTTACCAAATGCTTGAGTTTCGCCAAACGATTTAAAGTAGAATCAGTGATATTACCGTTGAGGTGAAACTTTATAACTTTTAATTGCGGCAAATATTGATCGATATTAGCAATAAACTCATCGTTAACATAAGCATTTGTTTCAAAGTGCGTTAATTGAGAGCAATTTTTTAATAATTTAATTGAAAATTCGTTGCCAAGACTAGAGTATTCCTCCGGAAAACTCATTTTCAAATATTTGAGTTTCGAGCAATAGCTTAGAGAATCTAAAATCAACAAAAACGCTTCGGAATCGTCGAAACAAATCCAAAACGTGGTCAACATTAACTCAATTTTGATTAGGTTTTTACAGCCAACCGATACTTTCTTTAAATACTCGGCAAACAATAATATTTGTGCGTAGACGCCATCGTCGAAATCAAACTCAAACTCTACCTCTAACCGCAACACTTCTAAATTATAGAATTGCGATAATTGTGACATAATATTAGCGGCATATTTGTTCATTTGGTTGTAAATTAGAATACTTAATTTTTTAATAGTGATAAACGACAGAACACCTAAATTCATTTCTCCATAGATTCTTAAATCGGCGAACTCGATATTAGGACAGAAACGACATAATAAACTCCAATTTGAATGACTATTGCAAAGATTAATACGTTTCAAATTTTTACCACACTTTTTGCCTAAATATTTCAACGCATTTTCGGTAATAGAAGTTATGTATCGATCACTACAATGAAAACACGTGAGACGATCGCCACACTTGTCGGCTATTATATAAACCAATTGATCCGATGATATTGTATATGGCGTTGAATTCATTATACCATTACGTGAATCAATTATAATTTGATTAATTCGCGTACACTTCTGTAGCAATCGTTCAATAATTGGTTTGCCATTCAATCCAGTGTTTACTTGATCGCAATAATACGTGAATAAGTGAATGTCCTTTAATCCATTTTGTTTACCATTATATTTATTTATTTGGAGAATGTATTGTTTTTGAAATACGGATCGTTTGAATTGTTTGTTAACGCATTCAAACTTTATTTTGTCTGTAAACCATAAGTATTGTAGTATTTGTTCGCACAAATCGTCGCCAAATCGATCGAAACTGTTACGACTATAATAATTTTGTTTGGGATCAGTTAACTGATGATTACTCATTATATTTCCATCCATGTTTAACTAACATGTCATGTAAATTAATTTGCTATAATAATAGTAATTTAAATAAAAATATAACTCAAAACTTAAGGTTTATAATACAAATACTTACGAGTGATTATTAGGCGTTGCATACGCAACGCACACCACAATTGAACGTCTAGTTCAAAATTCGTTTGAATTTATAAACAAAGTTTGAAATAGTGATTGAAAATTTTTAAACTTTCGAATCCACTAACGTTCCATTACCGGTCCCAAAAAAAGTATTAACGTTCCATTAACGGTAAAAAAATAATAATG
>JAQIXJ010001817.1:0-18495 GCA_034700185.1 Phthiracarus laevigatus | reverse complement strand
AATAGAAATCAATAATGTAAACCAACAATAGATTTAAAGTCAAAGTGAGCGCATTACTAATGTTCATTCTTGTTTTAGGTTAAAAATTGATTATAATATTGATTTAAAAACAACCATTGAATATATTGTAATGTGGCTGAAGTCAAGACAGCAAATAATATTCAAACTATTACTTTTTAAAACTGCTTTATTAAAACATACATATCTTTTCATTAAACAATATAGTACTGAATAATAGAATAAAACTAACACACTTTTATACCATAAAGTTATGAAATTGTTATATCCTATAAAATTAAAAGTCAGGATATTGAACATCCTTTTCCATTAAGTTTTCAACATTGAATTTTAAAATATATATTATAGGTTAAAATATCGATTCATTACAATGTTCGGGCCTTCAAAAATTTGAGACCCTTCAAATTTAGCGTTAAAGTTAACAATTGATTATACAAAAAATAAGAAAAATTAAACAATTGATTAAAAACAATACTTGATTAAAAATAGATTAGATAATTATTAATTCTTCAAGTAAGTTACTTTTTCGTGCACCAAAAAAGAAGATACAAATTCTTTACATATAATATGATATTCGTTTTCGTGAGAAATAGTCATTGTTGACGTGCAAAATTTTATATTACAGATAAGGCAAATATATGGTCTATACTTTAATAAATATAATATTTGATGGTTATCAGGCGCTGTTAGTTTATTTGCATTACCATTGTTATTTACTATTTTGAAAGGAAAGTCACCAAATATGCGTACCAAGGGTCTGATAACTTAATGTTATGTGCCTCTGACTAAAATTGAGTAAAACCTTGGCAAGTGTAACAATCAGAGAAAAACTGTAAAGACGATCGCGAGGTTGGATTCTTAAAAATAAATAGTCATTAATAACGCTTTCTTGGTAATCAAGGTGTTCTTTTATTCAGTATTGTGTGTTCTCTTATTTTGTTATTGCACAAAATTATTTTTAAATGTAGAAATACCTCAGAACGTTTAATAGATTTAAATTTACAATCAAATATACAGAAATGTGTGTCGAATTCAAAATCTGAATTATCTTCAGTTGGATTAATTTGTTCAATCCAAAATTCTATTACACATTACAAAATTTTCGGATATCATTAATGATTAACAGTGCACGTGACGGACATGTCTAACAGCTTCTTCAATTCGTAAGAAATTAATATTACAGATAATATACTAACAAGGAAAAAACTGAATGAGAATATACGCTCTCTATGGGTACGTCTAATTCAGTTTTCAAAAGTACTTAGTTTCATAATATTAGTTGTTGGCCACCAAGTAACACAATTTCTTTTCAAAGTGCAAATATCATTAGGTAATGTTTGATCTTTGGGATATGGGTCTAAGATTTCACCTAATACATATTCTTATATTCACATATTTCCATTCTAATACTCCCTGTAACCAAGTTGTAAAAAAATGATAGCGATGTGTTTTGCTAAAAATGATATTTCACAATTAGGATCAAGACAAAAATACTGGAAACGCTCAAAGTCCTCACTTACATAGTTTCTGCCCATTTTTTAAAGCAACTTATTAGTAAAAAACAACAAAGAAATTAAAATATTGTTATATAAAAACTCTAAGTATATCCTAATCACTGTTGAAGAGAATGTTTCATTAATGCTTCAACCAAACCTGAGTTCAGTATTCGTAAATCGGAACTTAGCGTTTGGTTGCTCCTACTATTGAAAATTAAATACAACTTGACTAAGCATCCAGCTTTTTATTTCAATACCAGCCCAACACTCAAATATCCGCGGAATACCTTTGCGATGCTTCCAATGTAATGTTGTTGAAGTCAAGACCGCAAACAATATTTAAACAATTACTTTTTAATACTGCTTTTTTAAAACATATATATCTTTTCTTTAAACAATACAATACAGACAATTAGAGTAAAGCTACACATTTTTTTACCTTAAAGTTATGAATAGTTATATCTGTAAGGGTTCAAACGAAACCACACCCAAAACTATCACACCTTAAACTTTACGAATTTAATGCTAAACTATTTTGTTTAACACTTTTTATAACAAAAAATCATTCTAAATTTTTCGTTCATAAAGAACACATGTTTTTAACATTGAAATTAAAATTATATATTATAGGTAAAATATCGATTCATTACATTATATTTACTTAAGACAACTCAAATAATAATTTATAAAAAAGTTAATTTTATTATTTTTTATTTATTTTTTATCTCAATTTAATGAATAAAAGTAGTGCTTTTGGATTTAACAATGCTTGTCTGTCCGTCTATCTATCCGTCCTAGTTTTCGTAGTTTTCTCTTAGTAAAGAGATTTCATTTTTTCTTATATTGCTTATATTTCATTTTGCCAATTTGGTTTAAAACTAATTTATTTCTGCAAATGTATTGTAAAGAATAGCCTTTACATTATATTTAAAAATCAAACCGTATTATTTTTAATAATTCTAACTACGCAAACCCTAGTCTATATTAATTAAGTATTCAGATATGATAATTATGTATTATTAGTTATCTAATATAACAGGTGTTCATTATTCAAATACTTTTCCTTATATAAAGGGTTGTAAAATAATCTAAATTCGCTTTATTATTTAATAAAGATTTACTTTTAATTAAAAGTGTTAAACTGCTTATTTAAGTGGTAGTGCCAAGGAATAAGGTGAGCGCTGTATTTACGGCGTTTTTGGGGTATTTATCCCGGGAGCGTAATTGGTCTCGCTCCTTACACCGGGAGATCTTTACTATATCTTTGCTCCGAGAGTGGCTCTATCCTTAACTCTCGTCGCCCCGTATATTTATATGGTGATGTAACCACTGTTGTCCAGTGCCTCGGATTAGTTAATCGTGACTAAATAAATAGTGCATCGATGACTGTAGGTTACGTTTATTTAAACAGTAACTCTCGGCTTGTCGGTAGTACTATCGTTGCAGTATTAATTTATATAAAGTGAGATCTCTAGGATATGTCGTTGTTGTTATTGATAACTAAGGTAAGGAAAATATTTTATTTTATATACAAAAATAATTAAAATAATAAAGATTATTAAGACAAAATTATGAATATAATATTGAAGGGCTAAATTAGACGCAATATGTGTTTAATGTTTTCTGTGTGTAAGTTTGAATTCTACCTAATTTTCTTATGAAATGTAGTCTTTGTAACCCTGAATTTCTCAAAACGATAAGTTTTAACAAACAATAATCAAGGAATATTTTCAAATAACATGTAAATTTATAGTTATATTCATAAGTAACATGAAAACATAAATTCAGGATTAAATATTATTTTCAGGAGTTTATGTAAAATTCAGGATTTTCAGGAGCAATAAATAGGACTCAAAATACTTGGTTTGGTGTAATTCGTGTTCATATTAAATTGTATCAATTATAACTTTATCTGAATTTACCTGAATTTGACGTCTCTAATTATTACATTTAATTTTCCGTGTTTTATACTTATGTAATACATATCTCGTGCAAATATTTTTTGTATATTCCTATGAATGCTAATAATTGAAATGTTAATCAAATTGGATGGTGGGCGTGGCTTAGTAGAACATTTATATGCATTCATAGGAAGAGACAAAAAAATGTTTGATGTAGAGCTGTTCACTATAAAAAAATATAAATGGGCGGTAATAACGGTTATATAAAAAGTCTCATGAAAATATGTTTATTTTGTATTTTATAAAATTTGAATATTATGCCAATTTTAACATTGAAAAATTTTGTTTTTCTATTTTTTAATTTTCTAATACTTTTTAATCAATCGAAGTTATCAAATCATCGTGAAATTTTGATACATTCTTAAGTTTTTCAACTTTTCACATTTTTCAAAGTTTAATCATAAAAAATATGTTAATTTTAATTGCAAAATGACGCATATAAAAACATGTTTTTACAATCAATTATTAAATATAAATTATCGGTATTAAGATCAACTTTACCGGTAAATAATTTTGAAAACGGCGGTTATTACCGGTCACCGCCGGTCTTATAACCGGTAATGCACGGCTCTATACATACGGTGCATATTTAAGGTTGGAGGCTCAGGCTACAGGTAAGAGGTTCAGGTTCGGGCTATAATCTTATCAGTGGTCTGCATAATTACGTAGCTTTAAATAAATACCCTTATAATAGATTGAATTCTTTCCTTGTTTTTTGAAATGGCCTTATAAAAAACAAGGAATGAATTGAAACTTACAACCAAAAGTATGATACCGTTGGACAGTTGTAGCCATTATATTATTCCAAAAAGTGGGTGTGATTTAATTGGGAATTTTGAACAAATGGCGAACACTGATACGTAGTCTATTCGCGGATTCAAATGTTGGGGATAACGACGTAATTTGTGATCACATGATAGCTCTTTGTTGAATGCGCGTCACTTTTTATTATATAACGTATTTGTTAAACCGCTTAGCGCTTTGATATACTATATTATATTATCGGTGCACAGAACGCATTGCGCTCAATATTCGCGCTTAAAATACGTTGAACCCAATCGTTGACTACAATAACCACTATATTATTCATATTTGTGTTTCAAGTGGATTACAATTAAAACAAACAATGGCTTCTTATGACGTGGAAGAGATTCTGGATTCGCGCAAAAAGGGAAAATCATGGGAGTATTTGGTTCGATGGGCGCCAACATGGGAAGCAGAACGCAATCTTAATTGCGCCAAATTGTTGAAGGAGTTTAAGGAGAAGAAGGGCGACACCAACGAGGAAAATGGTAATGAAGAGAATGCGCAACAAAATGAAGACGAAGAGGAGGCGGAAGAAGGAAGTGGTGGAAGTCCACCAAAACGCGGACGTTTGGCCGCACGTTTGGCTGACAAGAAGAGAAAGAGCGCCCAAAAGAAGGCAACGCCGAAGAAGGGAAGAGGAAGACGTCGTCGTTAGCCATATCTATACCTCAATACAGCACTCATTTCGCATTAAATCCAACATTTGTTTTTTTCTTCAGTTTTTTCCGATTTCATCTCTCAATACTATTTCATAATAAAATTGATTTTTGTGATTTTTTTTAAAAATTTAGTTTTTCTCGTCTTATAATATATAACTAACGGTATATAAGCTCTCATATAACGATATTGTCTTTAAAATCGCATCACAAATAATTCCATTTAATGAATACATTTTACTAAATATGATTATATTTGAATAGTTAACTGAAATGTGGTGTAAACATAAACAAAACTAGTTTTTCGCTTATTTTTTGTAATACTAAATGTTTGAACGCATGTAAACCATTGTTCGCTTTGCGGACATACATAACACTCGATAAAACATTAAATATTAGCTAAATCTGAGTATAAATTTATCTTATAATTTAATTTATATTAAATATTTTAATTGTATTGGCATTTTTTGAATTAATCTTAACTAAATCTGCGCATGTAATCATCAAATTCAGTTGTCATTAAAATTTTATCCATTCATTTTAATTTCCAGATTATGTAATAATTAACCGAACAAACAGAGAATGAATTAATTTCACAATTTGTGAAATTCAATCACTAAAAATAATTTCAATTTAAAATTAACAAAATTGACTAAAATAAGTGATTATTCGTGATTTCCGTTCATCATTGGTTTGAATTAGTTTGCTATCGAGCGTATTCAGCAAAAAATTTGGATTTTTTCTAAATTCAAAAAAAAAAATATTGGGCCGAAAGTGTTTAAGTTTCGATTAAGTTTGCGGCTCTATTGATGTTTGAAAATTTGATGAAATACCAGTAGACAGGCTGTAAGTGTGCAACTTATCCATATTCTGGTAATCGCATATTTAAACGCTTTAAAGCTATGCTAATCTATTATAATTATGCTCAAACATAACGTAGAATGTTAGATGTGTTTGTATGCATTCAAATAATGTATAACTGATAAAACAGTGACATAACATCACAGACATTAATTGTTGTTTTATAATAATGATTTATTGGCATAGCATTAACTGTATTAGAAGTCCATGTAACATAGCTTATTATAATTAATGCCCTGTTTTAGATTATGCACTAGTTGTCTATGGATGTCATCAGATTAACATAAATTTAAACTGACAAATCAAAGAAACTAAATTTATTTCCTCAACAAATATTCATTGACAGACATCGGAATGTCGTTAGCCTATGGATACAATATTGTGTTTTAATCACTATCCGTTTTAGTGATAGAAAATTTAAAATTGCCGTGCAATGGCAATGGCAATCGAATGGGATCATCCCGTGTGCCACACTTACTCGTTAAATACGTCAATTGAATTTAGCTTACAGGTATATATTGCACGTATAAGGATCTCAAAAGGGGTGCGTTTATGGAAATATCGTGGAAATTCCAAGATTTGTCTGTTTACACCTATGTAAATCTTATGAGTATACCCTGGATTGGTTCTTAAGATTTCTGGATAAAAAATATGCCACTCAGATATCAGAAACATAAATATGTTTGGGTGCCGTGTAGTCCAACAAAACCCATTATAATATTCTAGAGATGCCTGTTCGACAACAAACGATTTATATATTATTCGTGTTTTTTGGGATATCCCATTACTCCTTAACATTGGTTAGCTAATACTGACCAAAACTATAACAAACAATGTCTCACTGTCTCCTAGAATTTTAATAAAAATAAAAAGAAAAAATGCCATAACATGAATTATCCACATGGTATTCACATCCATTTTTTATTTATTGGAATATACCAATCAGCATTACTTACTCACTAGATAAGCCAGCGAATTTATTCTGGTTGCTTCGGGTTTATTAAACAAATGTGAGCACTATAAACAAAACTAGCGATTCTCAAACGAAAGTGCGAGGCTATGGAAACGGCTTAACGTGTAATAAAAACTGTTAGTTAAATTAGATTAAAATTAATTTTAAGCATAATAAATTTAAAAGACTAATAATCCTAAAATATAAATTTATTATTAAATTATAAATTTATATTTTAACAACATATTTATTTTTGATGACAAATTTTTGATGAAATTATTTATTTTTAAAATTCTTTTATCAAAAAAATATAATTTTTACTTTTTTAAATGATAAAACAATTATAGGAAATTTTAATAATTAATTAATCTCAATTAAAATAATTAAGAAATAATATTGTAATCGAATTGATAAAGACTTTTATTTGAATTTACTTCGGTTTTATATTTGATTGCTAACTTTTTTAAAAGTTTTATCGTTAAAATTTTATTATAAAAACTCATTATTTTAAAACTTTATTATTATACCTGTTTCTTAATTTTAATTTGTGACCTTTGTTGTCACTGATCAATGAAAATGAATCAAACTTTGACTTAAAAGTGAAAAAACTTTATTTTTGTATAAAATTGAAACTAGGTATGAGTTAACAAATCGGAGGTTTGATCAATGAGAGTAAGAGTTCACGAAACGAGGGGAAAACAATGAAAAGAGCGGTCCATTTATAAGGACAAAATGGGTTATGTGATGAAATGATGGCCTCAATGGTTGCGTTGGGGTGTCCTCTGTGCACAAATTATGTTAAAATAAAAAATTTCATTTTAACCGCTTCTTTACTGATTGCTGACAACATTTTACGTTGCATTTACAATGGAGACAACGCAAAGAGATTCCATGGATTGAGTACTGACCCAGTTTTGTGGAACTATTTGAACGATTTTTGTTTAATTTGCATACAATAATGTGCACAAACAAACAAATTGATGACGAGAGTGAATCCTCAGCCCATTAACGTTTATGCGTTAAGTGTTATGATTAGGTTTGAGTTGAAAACATTAAAATAAAAATCAAACAAATAATAAAATAGATTTATTTTAAATATACTTTGTCTTTTAAAAGCGCTGAGCCATACTAAAAGTTATAGCGCAGGGCATTTACAAGAACTTTGTCACTTGTGGCCTTTGAAGTCACAAATGAGTTGATGAATGAGTGACTGATTTCAAATGCAAAGAAACTTTATTTAATTAAATTTAAATCTAAAAATTAGGGAAATTCATCGAACGATGAGTGACAAAACGGATTCTTTGATTAAACGTTTTTGAGTCGGAAGCGTGAGAGAGATCAAAGCAAAGTGTGGGTCCTTTTATATTGACCCAAAAAGAAAGGTCATGTGATGTGATGGCCTGAAACAATAAAATAAAAAGGAGGCATCACCTGGGGAAAAAGGTCATCATTACTTTTAATTGCGCTGTTGTTTCTGTTGTGGCAGTTGTTGCTGTCGTTGACGTTCTCTCTCCAAGTTTTGTTGAAATCGCTGGAATTCTTGGCGCTTTCGTTCCTGGAGTCAATGCTCTCAAGCTCTGCGCTCCTATCCTGCTCGAACCGCCGAGCGATTCCCTTCACGGATTTCCAAATTTTGTTGCTGCCACTCTAGATCGTGTGCCTCTCTTCTGAAAGAAAGATCTGTGCTGCGCGTCTCGTGAATCCTCATCGTGTCGTCGGAAATTACGTTCGCCCCTCTCTCGAGCACTGCCGAATGCGGGCATTCTTGGAAAACGACCACTGCGGTGATCCAAGTTGTCTTCGTGGTCGTCCTCGTCTCCCCTTCCTCGACCAAACATTTTGTTTGAGGTGTTGGCACAAAATGAAATAATTGTTTTTTGAGTTGCAGAAAATTGAGTTGGTTGAATTGGCCTTGAGGTTTCAATTGTCTTCTGTACGTCAACGAAGTCATTGGAGAGCGGTGTGAAAGTGTTGTTCGAGTGGTTGGGTTCAATTGAGAATGGCGAGAAAGTTTTGTTCGCTGCTTTAGTAGCGAACACAGCGTTATGGGAATCGATTGGGTTTCTGTTCGCCACACATAAGGCGCGAGAAGGTCTGAATGCGATGTGAATGTACGGACCACTAAATTGTTGTTAAGATCGATTTGTTGCAAACAAAAAGTTTCGTTTCCTATTTTGTCAATAATAAGGCATATTGCTCACCACCTCGGGTTGAGTTTGTTACCAAGTTCTGGATGATTGTGTGGTAATCGTTACCTCACGGCGTCACAAACTTGAAAGTGAGATGATTCGGAATTCAAATGTTGTTGGCCTTGAGTTACACGCTATTGATGAAGTGATCGATTGCAAGCCTGTTGTCTCGCGTCCTCAACTGGAACTGCGTTAATGTCTTGACTGGTGATACCTAAATGAAGGAACTCAGATGGAAATCCAGTGACATAATGAATCTATCCTTTGAGGTTTTTCACAACTGACCGAAGAAATAAAGACCATTTCGCTTTTTGATGATCGATGAGTGCGAGTCGGAGTCCAGCGATGATCGATTTGTTCGTTCGTTCGCACACACCATTTGCTTGACTACGGTATGGTGGTGTAAGGAGATGCTTGACATGATTATTCGCGAGGAAATTCTTGAAATGTTTTGACACAAAGTTGGTGCCATTGTTAGTGAGGAGTGGTTTTAGTGCACCAACGTCTTCGAAAATGTTTCGGAGTACACCATTTGTTGCTTCTGCTGTGCCTCGTTTGACTGACTTTGCCCACACATGTCGTTAATGCAGATCGACTATCGTAATTATATATTTGGCAGCCGTTTGGTTTACTGCAGAACCAATGACAATGCAATCTGCTGCCCAGATTTCACGTGGTTTGTCAGGTGTTGGTATCGGAGGGAAAGGTCAATCAAGTGAAATGTTTGGTTACTTTGCGACTTGGCATTCATAGTAACTCCTGATGTGAGTTGAGATATGTTGATCGAGATCGGGAAACCAAAGGTGTGCACGGATTGCTCGAGCTGTCTTCTCGATTCCTTGGTGACCCTTGTCATCATGAAAGTGTAAAATTATGTAAACGATTTCAGTTGGTTGCACCACAAGCTTGTCCTTGCTGTGACATCTGATCCAACTTAGGCCATGGATGACCAATGGTTTGCGCAGACAGTATGCAGTGATCTCGTTTTGTTTGTTGAGGAACTAATGTGTATTGAAGTGATGAACGTCGTGTGGTGTGAGAACATCAACGACTTTGTTTGATTTTCCGGGTCGATGTGTGATTTTGAAATCGAAACAACTTAGTCGAATCGACAAGCGAAACTATCTGGAGTTTGGGTACTTGATTGTTGGAAAGCCATTGCAAACTTGAACAGTCACTGATGACTACGAAAGCGACGCACTCTAGGTATGTGCTGAAGTATTCGACTGCTTTGACAACAGTGGAACTTGAAAGTAACTCCATTTGACATCGAGTTTGGTGAAGATTGCAGAAGCTTTGAGTCGTTCAATGAGATCTTGAATTCTTGGGTGGATGTCTACCAGGGATTATGAGTTTGTTGAGATCCCTGTAGTCAATGACTGGTCTGAATGTTCCACCACTATTGGGTACCAGAAACATTAACGATGCTCATGGAGAGTGAGATTTACGAATGACTCACGCCTTGAGCAGTGAGTCAACATGGCGTTGCACTTCCTTTTCCCGTTGTGCTGACATCCGGAATGGTCGCTTGTTAACAGGAGTTGCGTCAGCCTTGAGTCTGATTCTGTGTTGGCATCCAATAAAACGGCCCCATATCTGTTGAGTTCGCAGAGAAAACGTCAGTTCGATCCAATAGTTGGCCGACCTGGTCTTGTTGTGCGAAACGACGAGTGACTGCAGGTGTGTTTTAAAATGTGTCCACAATTATGGCTTTAGCGAAGTTGATTGATAGCTTAGCTTTGATATCGAGATCAAGACCTATGAGCATATCGTGTGCGAGGTCTTTGAGAACGTGAAAGGTTGTGTGAAATGTCTGCCCAAAAATTTCAATGTTTACGTCGACCTATCCCATTGTAGCGGTGGAACCCGAGACGAGTGTCAGTGGAATTGATGACATCGAATTTTGAGACGATCAGCGGTTTTCTTAGATATTGCTGTGATTGTTGAGCCAGAATCGAGAAATTGTCTGAGCTTATACCCATTGAGAAGAACATCGAGTGTGATAAGATTTGGTTGAAATGCGTGAGTTGACGCTGAAGGCATTTGCGCACAGCGACGGCTTGCGCTAGACTGTTGTGTCTGTGTTTGAACTGAGTCAAGGACAATCTTTTTTCTAGTGCAATTTGTTGTCCCGAAATGCTTTGAACACTGGACATGGAGTAGTGGGTGGCTTTGAGAAATCAATTGGTGGTCTCGGTTTATTTCGATCCCACTTCTCCCACTTCATTGTTATGTCCTTGGTCTGGAATTGATGCGACTGTCACTGTGGTGGGATTGCTTTGCATGCACGCGTGTTTGGGTCTTCAAGCTGTAGCGCACTTTTCAACCATTGTGCGGGAGTTTCAGGCAATTGCGCGCTAATAAGATTTCGTGTAATCACGTCTTCGAGTTCACGTGAAATTAGAGCGACTTTATTTGCGTTATCCTGTCCTGTGAGTTGCTAGAGTCGTCGCTTCTAATTGAATTAAAGTTCGACGGTTTCACCAGGACGTTGAACTCTTACGAAAGCCTCTTCCAATGGATTGCGTGTGAGGCGACAAAAACTTGTGTGCCTGCTCTTTGAATTGACTCCACGTGATGGTTCGGATCAATGATGCGATCTCATGGACGAGCCATCGCATTGCCTCTCCAGTGAGATGTCGACACACAGCCATGAATCGTTCATTGTCGGTCCAATCTTGAGTTGTGATTTCGAAAATTGTGAGCCAATCTTCGATTCGGACCAATCCATCACTTCCAGTGAAATTGTTGCAAAGTTTGCCCATTGTGTTGTGAGTCACTTGTTGTTTGATTTGAGTTTGTGTTTGCGTTTGAGTTTGAGTTGGATCTCCGATATCAAAGCGAAGCATTGTTGAGGATTGACATACAAGTGTAAAATTATATAAAATTGAATTCAATTAGTTTAAAAAAGGTCAACCGAAATTTTAAACGAAGTTAGACAATAATTTCAACTGAAAACATACCCAAATTTAACATTTTTCTGACTTAAATTTCCGATCCCAAGTGAACACAACTACATTCGACACTTCAGTTGCTTCACTGCACTATTATGAATACGAATGTTCTTTTATTAAATTTAAATTTTGATTTGTTTTATTTATTAGCCGTAAAATATTCTTTTCAAAAAATATAATAATTTTGATTTATATTAAATTTTACGTTTGAATCTTATATTGAATAATTTTAAATTTTTATTTGTCAATATAAATAATTAACAATACTTTTCCTTGTGTTGTAACCGTTCAGAAAGAACTAAGACTAGGCCTTTGTTTTGTTATCTTTTTTATGTAAAAAAAATTCTTGAAGAAGAATTGAAATTTAATAACAATTATGAAGATTTTTCAAAGAATGTTTAATTTATTTTTCAGATATAAAATTAAATTAAAACTTAAATTGATAAGATACAAGTAACAATGAAATATAATTTCTTTTCAAATAACTAAATATGTTTTCACAGTAAATAATTCAGTTAACCATAATTTAACCCTAGATTTGCATAGTGTTGTGAATTAATTGATAAATTGTAATTTTTATTTTGAACAAATGTATTAATTAGTTAATATTTAAGTGCAATTAATAAATATTGGAAATTTTTATTTTAATTATGCTTTTTTACTTTCAACACTAACAATGCTTCGATGCACTGTGAAAAGAATCGTTAAAATAAACCTAAACATTCGATACTATCAGCCGATTCGATGTTATCATTTGCCGCAGAGCATGATAACAGGCTCTGCAATAGACTGTTTAAACGATGGAAATTTCAGGCCCGAGCCCGACAATGGCCCGATAGATTGAAGCCCGACCCTGCCTGAGCCCGATAATTTTGTAAAAATTAAAACCCGTCCAGACAAAACATAGGCCCAACTTGGCCCGGCCCGAATAGGCCCGATAAACAAAACTTGTTTTGTTTTAAGTTATAGCTTAATCACATGATAAAACCTTTGCTTTTTATTGTATAACATGATTTTATTTAGTACTTTTAATATCATTATTAAATACGGATTAACAACTTCGTTTACGCAATCAATTTATTAAATAAAAATTTTCTTCCTATTTGACTCAAAGGCCCGATTCAGTCCGATGTTTTTTCTCTAAAGCCCGACACAGCCCGATAGTTTTACTTTTAGGCCCGAACCCGGCCCGAGGAAAATGTCGGGAGCCCGCGGGGCCCGACAAATAGGGGACCCGTTTACTAGTCTACTCTGCAACTCCCTAGTGGCGTAAAGCCATACACAATGATCTTAAAATTTTGAAGTCCCGAAAGTTGTAATGAATCTATACCTTAATCTATTTAATAATTTAAAATTTGTTAAAAATTTAATAAATTAGTATGTTTAGAATCCTGTCGTTAACTCTTAAAAGGATACAATTATTTTTCAACTTTGTTTTAAATGTTTGTCAATTTTATTCTATTATTCAGTAATGTATTGTTTTAAAATAAAATTATGTTTAAATAAAGCAGTTTGAAATGCAGTAATTTCTGATTTTGTGAGGGATCTTGGCTTCAGAGTTTTTATATTATAATTGAAATGTCTTGCAGGCCATAAAAGTAATCGAAATTTTGGTTCCTTTTGTTAAACTTGTATTTTAATAAAACAATCCTCAAATCACTGCATTTACACATTAAAACTAAATCGCTTCCATTTTGACAATTATCACCACACCATCGATAGTTACTATTGAAATGCAATATGTGCGACAAATATTAATACTTCTGCATTCAATGTTTCTCACTAGAATGTTAAGCATTGAATTGTAAAAATTAAAGGTATTTTCAATGCTGACTTAAGTTATATTTCCAACAATATATTTCCTAGAATTCACATTGAATTCAATATTATGGTAATTGTGATAGATTTAAGCTTGGCTGGTACCTTCCTCTTCAACGATTACTTATATAATTTATTTTCAGATAATTTACACAACTTTAACCGTAACCTATAGCGTATATACTACTAACATATACGGTATAAATCTAGAACATTAGCTTTATAGTGTCTCAAACACACTACAAATTTGTGCCGCAATTTAGCAACTATTAAAAAAATTCACCCACTTTTTTCAAAAGGCGTGTTTGGAAAATATTTCTGGATTTTATCCTAAAGTTTGTCCATTATCGAAGGATTATCTTCAAAAAAAAGTATTTGTTTATAGCGAAACCTATCAAAAACATGATAATCTTTACGTTTTTTGTTTCAATAATGGTCACATCGATGTTGAATCTATTGGTCAATCTTTTACACCTTTGCAACTCATTTCGAAAACATTCGAACAAATAGTAAAAATAATTTTAATAGAATTGGTATTTTTCCAGGTTTTAATGCGATAAATCGACTAGACTTTAAAAAGGCTATAAGCGTAATAGATAACAGGCCAAGTTTGATGATTTATATTAACTAGAAAATGTAGAACTGCTTGTTTCACAATGTCTTTAAACAATGCATCAAATTTTTATCTGATTTTGTTATGTCGAATTATACGTTTGAAATGTAAAACATTTGTTATAAGTTATAATTTTTTACTAAGTTTTTGAAATTCTTCAGCGCCAGAAGAAAGAATGGAAATATAAAACTGTTTGTGGTGAAATTTTATTGACCAAAAGTACAATTGTTGAAAACTGTATAACTTATCTACAGGTCTGTAAATATATAATTGGTTTGAATGCTTAACATTAATTAAAAAAATTCAAATGAAGTGTTCAAAGGAAAGCGATAAATCAGTTATATTGGACTTTAAATAATCATTTAAATGGTCTATATTTTAAATGACAAATTTAGATGCAAAGAACACCTTCTTTCTGACAGTACTACGAAATGACATTTACAAATATCTTTAATTTTAATGGCCAAATAACAGTAAATTTAATTTACATATTTGCTATTTAATTTATATAATTTCTTTATTTTTAAAATTCTTATCAACCTTTGTCAACCTTATTAACTTTTATTATGGGCTAACGTCGTAAAGCCTAAGCTTAAAAAAACAGTATTGGACAGAATTTACTTGCATCTTAAATCTCAAATCTCGATTTTTCAGAAGGGGCTAGTCCATAATTCTATAATTCTATGGGGGGAGGGGAGACAAAACTAGGCAGGCACCACACCTTTGGTAACTATGCTTAAATACTGAAAATCAGAGTTGGATTTGCTTTTTGTTTTTTGTAACCTTGATAGGCTTTGATAGTGCTAAATGAAACAAAATAAAACAAGAACGACACATTCATAGAGAGCTCACTTTCTTATACAGTTTTATCTTAGCTAACATTTATTTTAATTAATTTTTAGTTAAAGTTTTTCTAAAGTTTCAAAAATAACTGATATAAAATACGTGCTAAGTTTAGTGGTCGAGCTAGTGCGGACACGTCACAGACGGACAGACGGATGGACGGACGGACAGACATGGTCAAATCCATAAGCTCGCTCTCTTTTCAAAAAAGTAAGCTAAAAATTGAGTATCAGATTATAATTAACTTTATAAAAAAAACCCTAATATATATAGTATTGCTTTTTGTAACATAGAAGATCGAATGCATTAAAGAAAATGCTTTAATCTTAGACAAACTTTTGAACACTTATATTCTTTTTTGTGAACTGCATGAATGATTTTAGATTTATTTGAATTAAAATATTAAATCTATATCGTTTATAGATTAAATTGAAAAGTTTAAACCAAATCTTTAGTTATTAAATTTTTCATTTCCTTTATTTTTACAAATAGCGATTAACACTAGATTTTCAAAGTGAACTCTATTTCCATACAACCAATACATTCTACAGTCGCATTCTAGTGTTGTACCACTTATATGATTGGTATTCCCATTTGTTAAAACTTAGACGAAAGTATTTTTTTAAAAATATTTTACTGAGGATTGTTTAGTAAATATAACGCAAATTGTCTTTTGATTGTAGTAAATATTTACATGGAATAAACTAAAATTTTAAAAATGCTTTATGAATTTTATATTATATTTTCAAATATCAATATTTACGTATTACCTGTTGTGTCTTAGATTTTGCATTTCATTTAAATATTTATTCAAGAGGTTTAGATTTCTATATCGAAAATTAACACGTGATCGGAAATAGATTCAAACGGATTGTTTAAGAATGAAAGTTGTGACAATTTATTTAATTCATAAAAGCGTAAATGCCTAACAATATGAGCTGCGATTTAATATATTTTTCATTTTAACATACAAATTAATTATGATTTTGTTTAAATAAAATGACTTTAAAAACATATTCAATAAAAATAAGATTACCCATCAAATTATAAAATATAATCTCAAACTTTACAATTACGATATTCTTGTCTTGCATTAAAAACAGATTTTTCATCATTTTCGCAAAACGAATACTTCACTAACTTTTTAAACAGAAATCTTCTTATGTACAACCAATACATTCTACAATCGCATAATAATGGTGTTGCAGATATATCGATAGTATTTCCATTTGATAACAAAGGATAGAACGTTTCTTTGTCCAAATATTTCAATTCGGCATTCATTTTTAAATGTAACGCAAATGGTGGTATGATATAATTAAACGCGGATACGGAAAAACTAGAATTTTAAAAATAAATGCGCATTGAATAATATATTTATAATTATCGTTATGTTGGCATTACCTTTCATGATTAAGAGTTGGCATAGAGTTTAAATATATATCTAAATGGATTGAATTTCTATTTCGAAAACTTAATGCGTGTTCGGATATATAATCGAGCGAATTGTTCGATAGATTAAGATGAGTCAAATTATTTAATCGGTAAAACGCGTTATTACCCAACGATACGAGACCAGTATTATTAGTTATAGAAATTCGGTTTAACATATTTAAACTTCTAAAAGCGTGCGATGGAATAGTTGTTAAGTACGTGTTGGAAATTTTTATAAATTCGACATTAACCATTAAATTAATTATATCGAATATCGCAGTTTCATCCGATACATTACCAATAGGCGTGTCTGTTAAACCAAACTTTTTAACGAAACAATTTGACGATACAAATGCGAGAGTATTTATCTTTGACAAATTATAGGCAGAATTGATGTATATTTGCTCGAACGTAATATCATCGAAGAGGTCCGAATCAATTTCATTAATAGCGATGTTGTCGAAATAAAATAATTTAAAATGTTTATCTTTTTCTGTTAGCTCATTGCTCATAGACTCGAATATATCCTTCAAATTGTAATACGAATTTCCACTGCATTGTATTTCCTCATCATTTTGACAAATGCATGGAAACAATACATCATTTTCTGGACATTTTCCAGTTATTGTTAAGCCAACATAACAGCAAATTATAATCACGATAACTTCTATATTAAAAATAATCATAAAAAATTTAATAATTATTAGTTATTATTTTAAAAACCGATTTGTTATTAGTTTACCTGATTTCATTTTCTTAATCTTTTCGATGAATTAAACGCGTAAAATATACTAAATATTCGTGATTACGTTTTCATAAAATTATGTTGCATTTAGCGATAAAATTTTAATTTTATGCGTACTGTAACTTATCGATGAAAGAATATATTGTTTAAATGAAAATATTCCTTTAGACTTATGTATATATATATTGCTTATTTTATTGTCATTGAGGGCATTTATTAACTTTGAATCAGAGTTTGAAATTTTTACATAGTTATGATCTCATTTTACATTTATTTTAAATATAATCATAAATATATGATGAGCCTTAAGTCACAATTATTTATGGCCGAAAGCTCAAGCTCTGGCAAGCTATCTCATGATTAAGCTGAAATAAGAGATTTAGTTTACAGTAATTCTAAAGCTCAAAGCTCAACATATTTTGAGTATAAATTTTTGTAAGCTCAAGCTCAAGCTTAATTTAAAGAGCTTATTGAGCTTGTGTTAGCAATTAATAAAGACTAACTTTTACCATAAAATTTTTCAAATATCATTAATTATTGCATACAACAATAAAATATTTTTGCTTTTGAAAAAGAATAACAAGTTTAATCTTAATTGCAAGCTTTTGAGTTAAAGTAAGCGATATTTTACTAGAAGTTATGACATAAAAATTTGAATATTTAAAAAATATTATATAACTCATTAATTGTAAATTTTCAATTTTTATTTGAAAGATATGAGCTCACAGCTAAGCTCACGCACATTTACAAATTATTAAGCTTAAGCTCTGGAGAATATTTTATATTTGAATCGTCAGCTAATTTATTTGATTAAACACAATGTATAAAATTTTAGTTAAAAAAACGCTCATTAGGTGCCGCTAATGTTTGCATCTATACTATAGAAACCCCATTTGCCTCATTTCACGCCAAACATCCACCAAATGAGTGATCACAAAGAGTCCGGCGGTAGACGTTTGGTAAACAACAAAATATCCCGATATTTATTCATAACAATGCAAAACAATATTAATTAACCGTTTAATTTGATAGCGCGTTCGCGAGCGTCGCAGATATACGGAAGAGTTTGCCGACGAAGAGGACCTACTATTCGGTGGACGAGCGTTCGACGTCGAACACAAACTGAACGCAACGCGTTTCGACTCTTC